>PVHP010035235.1:0-18483 GCA_004024765.1 Zapus hudsonius | reverse complement strand
AAGATTTTTGGAAAATTTCTTTTGAAACTATAACCAAAGTTAACTTTCCCAAGAAAAATTTCCATAAACTTTTTTTATCACACAAATGGTATTAAAGATTACTCTTACCCTTGTCAATACATTCAACTAGTTTTGTCACTTTTAGGCTTAGGTTAAATTTTGATTCAACAATATCTTGTGTTTTTATTTGCATATATTTATGAAGAATCTCTAAGAAATGAGACATAAGGGGAAATGTGGATGTAATACACACATTCACAATGTCTGCCTTTCTTCCATTAATTCTTCCCTCATTTATCCTGCTGTTGAAAACAAAATTTATTGTCTTTTCTCATTTAATTAGCATCTAACACTTAAAAGTCCCACAGTGTCACTGAGTCCTCATAATATTACTTCTAAGAGAATGTTTTTAAAATGGTGATATTAATGAGAGGTTTATGATCTATTAGTGGAGATATGAAAATTAAGTTTATGGAAAGGGGAAGAATAGAATAAAATTAATATTACTAATGCATAACATAAAATAGGATTGAGCATATTTCATGATAGTTCAATTTCATTCATTACTCTCTCTCTCTAAACATATATGTGTGTGTGTGTGTGTGTGTGTGTGTGTGTGTGTGTGTGTATTATGGTACATCTTGAATTAGATTCTATAGCTACAATAGAAGCTTTATTTACCCATGGACATGGCACACTCTTTGATACTTTGCTACCAAGTGACATTGCTACTATGAATAACTATATCCTCATTAAAAAGAAAATGCTAGATGAAACAATACTAATTGAAATCTTTGGAAATCTCCCCAGGGCAATTAAACTACATAATGAAGAAGGGGCTCTTTTGAATTGCAAATGAAATGTATCTGTGCCACAGTGTCTGCAAACAACATTTAGCTTCCTTGAAGAAGTCTCTATGATATTATGGGCTAATATGTACTCATGAAAGCAGTGGGCTGCATATTATTAAGGTGAAGGTCAAGTGTGTTGTTTCCTAGGCATCACCACATTCATTTAGCCATTCTAGGCAAGATGGCAGTTTTGTGAACCAAGAAATAACTAATTTTCTTCTTAATTCATTTAAGCAATTTTTATTCTAGCTGACTAATGGAAATTTCCTCTCTATTCATAAGCACTGAATGAATTAACAAATTCAGGATGTAAATAGGAAATACAAGGCAAAGGCATTTTGAAAACACTGCCATCAGTTGTACTGATTTTCTGGTGTGAATGTGACTATCACTAACATGACCAATTAGCACAAATTGCTCTCTAGTAATTATAGAAAGAATTATCATATTTAAAATATTATAAATGCACTATATAAAATTACTATAAATTATATATATATATAGATAGATAGAGAGACTCACAATATTAATAAATGTGCTATATTTTGATTGTCAACTTGCCAGGACTTTGAACCATGTAGGAAAGGAGCCTTTGTCCATTCTTCTAAGGGATTATCATGAGGAGGTTCACTGATGTGACCAAGACTCACCTTAATTGTGGGTGGCACCATGTCTTAAACTGGAGTCCTAGACTATAGTAGTCATGTCCTTTAACAGTGTAGACACTTATGGGTTGCCTATTTTCCAATAAATTACCTTCCACACATGATTACATAAACTACCTTAATTTCACTGAGTGGGTAAAAAAAAAAGGCAACAAACTTGTAAGCATATGAATGTAGGAAAGGAAAAAAATGAAAAAAAAAGTAGGAATTTGAGCAGGAAGAGGGAATTGGAAAAAGTGAGGTCAAAATGCATTTTGTATCAGTATGAATATGTCAAAAATAATTTTTTAAAAATTGAGGCATGGAGAGATTGCTGAATGGTCAAAGTGCTTAACTATAAACACTAATGATTCTACAATGTGTACATATAGCCAGATGAACCAAGTGGCACATGTATCTATAGCTCATTTGGAGTGGCTGGAGGCCCTGGCATGCCCATTCTCTCAGCCTGTCTCTCTTCTTTCTATCTCTCTCTGCTTACAAGTGAAAACATTAAAATGCATATAAAGAATTCTGACCCAGCTATTCCTCTTCTGTGCATCTACCCTAAATGATCCTTTTTTTCAAAACAGAGACATTTGCACAACCATGTTTTTGGCTGCTAAATTCACAACAGCTAAGAAATGGCATAACTCAGTGCACATATCTGAAGGAATGGATAGCAAAATTGTGGTACATACACACATCGAAGTTCTACTCAGCAGGAAGGAAAAATGACATAATAAAATTTGCAGAAAATGGATGGACTTGGAACAGATCATATTCAGCAAACTCACACAAACCCAGAAAGACACATGCCCTAGATTTTCCCTCATCTGTGGTTCCTAACGAGGAAGACCTTGAGTTGCAAGCATACCTGACCTGCAACTTGAGGGAGAGATAATAGGGATGGAAGTGTTTGGGGGAAGGTAATTGGAGGGTGAAGGGAGATAAATACAAAAATAAATCAAAAAGCGAAAGCATAGAAACCTCCTCCTGGACATCAAAATATAAGATATAACCCTCCAAAGGAATGTGGTTTATCCTCTAATATGAAGGCCCTAGAATAGGATGAGATGAAACCTAACCATAAATCATTTACCTCAGACCTATAACTCTCAGTGCCAGAAAGTTGTTACTACCTTCTTTAGCTGTTGGTCAGAGAGATCTATGAAGTCCCTCCAACAAGACAGGCTTCTGTCAGAGCACTTGATGAGCAGCCAGAAGTAAAAGATAAGACACTTGCTGAAAACACCACATGCCATCAACATTCAACATTAAGAGACCCTGCTAGAACCTGAAAGGAAGCCAGTTCCCAGATGGTTAGTCCTTATAATGCTGGAAAGCACTACTTGCACAATCAAGAGATACTGGTCAATGATGTTGGAAGAAAGCAGAGAGCGCTGCTATATAACAGCAAGCAGCAGGACAAGATATCTACACCTGGGCAATACTGGCACCCAACCTATGTGGGTAACTAAGTGTTCTCTGATTGGCTGAGAGAGCCACTCAGAGGTAAGGCAACCATAGCTGTAACTGGTATACAAATCAAAATTCTATGAAGAATCTGGACTCCAAGGCGAAGCTCCCACTAACCTTGGGCCTAAAGAGAAGCTAATCCCACTAAAATCTCTCCAAATTAAAATTGTTTATCCTATTAAACCTATGCTGACTTCACTCTTTGCTAGAGATTCAGTTTTATATTTTTCAGAAGGCAGCAAGAACCAAGGGCAACCTAATTCTACTAACAAGATCAGAAACTATAGCTGACTCCCTGGCAGGAGATGATCCACTCCTCACATATTACCTAAGGCCCAGGTGAAATTGAAGAGGAATTGGCAAGAGGAACAAGAGTGCTGATTCCACAGTGAGCCTCACCATCTGTGATAGGGTGATAAAGACAAGAGACTGAGGATCTTCAAAATGTTCCGAAGCAGAAATCCAGAAGTCACTAAGAGTTCAACACAAGAGCAGACTTACAACACCCACCACAGCTCAGGGAAATTTTCAGAAAGAGGGGGCAGAAAGATTGTAAGAGCCAAGGTGGGTGGGAATATCCAGAAGCATTGCCACCCCCCCCCACACACATACACACAATGACTGCTGCTTGCACAACTCCCAGCCCACAACCCAGTGGTGCATACCAGCAACCCCACCAATGAGGGCCCTTAGGAGATTGGGGACAGGGAGGAGGAAAATGATGGTAGCAACATGATTTGTTCATACAAAGGTTCTCCTTACTAAAAATAAATAAATAAAAATTAAAAAAATTAACAACTGTATTGAAAAAGACCTTTAACTATTAAAGCAGGGATAATACAAAGAACACAATGGTTTGGATCATACTTACTGACTTCAAACTACATGCAAGACATGAAACAGTACGTCAAAACAACCACAAAGACTACTGGAATAGTGAGCCCAGAAATAAACTCACACATGTATCTTCAACAAAACTTGATGAAGTGTGTGATAAACACTAAAAGAAGACAAACAAACAAAAAGAAGAACAAAAAATACTTTAATAAATGATCCTGGGTAAATTGTTGCCCCTTTGCAGAAGGACAAAATTAAAGCTTTGTTTTTATAAGGTTTGTAAAATGAAATCAAAATTGATGAATGACTCAAATATAAGGTTTGAAAATATAAAACTCCAAGAGGAAAATATGTAGGAAATAGTTTCATGACATTATTCTGGACTATAATTTGTTGTATACATAGTTGAAATACTGAATCAAAATAAAAAAATACATGTGAATTTAGAAAATTTAAAAAAGCTGTATGTTACTTAATAAGTATATACATGGAACTCATACTATTCAATGGCAGAAATAAATAAATGAGAAATTTTAAACTGGGTAAGTCCTTCACGAGATACTCTCCTCAAGAGAATATCTGTAAATGGCCAACAGATATAAAAATATGGAAATCAAAGACACCATTGGGTATCTATCAGGCCAATCAGGATGACTATTATCAAAAATAAATATCCAGCTTTGGTAGACTATAGAGAAAGCTTGAGAGCACTTGTAGCTTGTTGGTGAGAATGGAAATTGGAAAAGCACGACAAAAATATCATTGAAGTTACAGAAATTACCATATTTTATTTCAAATACAAGTACTTGCAAGTCCACTTATAAGTATATACCCAAAAGAAATGAAAATAAATGAATAACTTCAAGTGATTTCAGAAGTCCACATGCACTGCAGAACTATGTGCAGTAATTATGGTAATCATTCCAAGTGTCCTTCTTTAGAAGAGTGAAAGAAAAACTTGGGGTGCAATAACATCCACCCATAAAAGAATGAAATTCCTTTGGTTTTAACATGGAAAAACCTGGAAGATATTATAAGTGAAAAAGGCAGACAGAGAAAAAACAACAAAAGTACTATCTTTTTTTTTGTATATAGATTTTAACCAAAGGGTGATAAGAAAAGAAACAAAGATTTAGAGAGATGATGTCAAGGTGACTTCAGGATATTGGAAATGGAAAGAAGTCCCTCATAAAACAGGGTGTTTGAATACAAGTGAACAAGACCCAAGGAACTGATGCACAGCACTGGGGTTGATGGAGGCTTTAAGATATTATGATTTTTATCCCATTTTATCCCATTTTTACTCCTTGACTATGTTCAATTATATTTGGAAATTAATAGAATTCTATAATGTGACAGAGAAGCCATAATCACAATAGATAAGTTGACTTAAAGTTATTTTAAAAAGCTCAATAGAATGCAAATCCATAATCATTATATCACCTGGCTGGAAACATTCCTGTAAGATTTGTTTTTAATTGAAGTTGAATCATTCCTTCACAGTCATCTGTTCTTTTGATTTTAAAACTAAAACTCAACTTTGTTTTATTATTTTACTATTAACAATACAGAATGGCATATATGTTTTACATTTTATGAAATAATTTAAAAAACTAATCCTACAAATAAAACTAGTTCACATTTCAACCTCATTAAGTAGATGTTAGTCTTCAGAATTCATTAATCAAAATATCTAAAACACCATAAAAGAATTTGTAAAAATTGAACTCTCTACCTGATACAGTATTTCTTATAGGTTCTTTCCTATTGGAATAATAGGAATACATTGTATTAATTTATAAAAATATCATCATATATGCCAGAATGTGTTACTGTCACTAAACAACTGACTATAAAAACAAGTAAAATTATAGCAAATCTATAATTCTTTACTACTCCATGCCTAGCCACCCTTCACAAATGACATCTTCTTCTCCTTTGTTATTCTAGTGACAAATGGTGACAGCTAAGCATTCCTTCTGCCAGAAGGCCTGACCAAATCAATGCAAAACTAGTGAAATCAAAGCAAGTAAATCTATAAGCATAACCTAGCTTCATGTCAGAGATTTGCAACCAATTACTTCCCCATTACACAAAGGAAGAAATCTCAACGTCTTAGTGCCAAGTGTGTTAATGTAAATTTTGTGACACTATGTATAGTTGCCATTAGAATTCTCCCTACTTACCAAGGAAAAAAGAGGGGTTGCAAATAAGAGCCTTTAATTTTGTTAAGTTCAATTGTAAAAAAAATGAAGCTGTCCATTAATAAAAACATGGATGTATTTTAAATCTTTTTAAATTCATGTAATTAGAAAAAATGAAGCTCACTTATGTAATTTCAGGAAATAAATCATTTAGAGACTGTAAATTGCTGGATATGTTCCGGAGCAATCAGCTACAGAGGAACAGAAATATTTAATGTACTCATAAATACATGCATAATGTATAAGTGACATATTCATTAATATACATGTGCAACAGAACATGTATGTCATAAAACATGATGTAAATTCCAAGAAATTTGTGATAAGAGAAGATAATATATAATTTTTATCACAGGTAAATCAATGCTTAGATGGGAATTTATAGCATTGAATCATCAAAATAGAAAAGAGGAAACAGACATAATGAAAGCCTTGATAGTTGGTTTATACAGCAAATTAATAAAATAGTCTATCGATCAGAGAAATGCGGAATGAAACCACACCAGAGTGATTTTGCATACTTACTGTAATAGCTAAAGTGTGCAAAGCACTAAATTGGTAAAAGCATGCAGGTATCAAATGTTGACAGAATATGACCTACTAAGATAGGGGTTTACATGTAAAAATATATATTTTCAAACAAAAGTTTGCATACACATGTTTAAGATAGCAAAATTCATAATCAAAAAAGACTGAATATGGACTAGATTTCCACTATTTAGTGCTTTGATTTATCAAATTTGTACTTTTTTATATTTTAGAGTATATATTTGGGATTACACATACAATTTGGAGGCATAGTGTGTTAACCTATGAGTATTTTTTGGTTCATATATAAAAAATAGTTATTTTTTAAATTAATTTTGTGCCTTACAACTTTGCTGTAACTGATCATTAGTTTTGGGAGGAGTTTCAGTATGTGTATCAAATTTTTAGAATTTATGTTTTTGTGACAGTAACATACCCTGGTTCATATAATGATATTGCAATTAACTAACACAAAGTATTGCATTGATAAATCTCTAAAAGGCTAGGTTCTGGTAAATGAGTTTATTTCTACAGATGGCCTGGAATATTCCAAATTGTTTATTCTCCTCTTTGGGCTAGGAGCTTGATGAGCTTGGTCAGACAAGTTATAGGAGATTCTTGAAAATTACTAGGTAGTAAAACTCACAGAAGGGTTGGTCCCTCCATTACAGATCTCAGGCCTTTACACACAGAAGCTTCTATGCCCTGCCAATGTTATACCAATTATAGCTGAGGTTTTCTTTCTGTTTCTGGAACTGAATTTGGATTTCTCCTTTGGCAAATTGTTCCCTCTTCCCTTCCTCCCTCTCTTGGAGGGCAGTTGTTGCCCCATAACCATATTTGATTGATCGATCCAAGGACTCATTATTTTTTCAGTTTTTTTTTCTGCTCTTACCTTATTCTTAGGGTGAGAAGGTGACTGCCATGATCATTAAATGTAGGACTTAACATCAGAAATCTTAAGAGAATTTTCATATATTTCGCTTTGTTAGATATGTATCTATTTCCTCTAAGTTTTTAAATTAGATGCTATAGTGTTGACTGTATAATTAAGGAAAATCCTACTATTGCTTGCATTAAGATACAGATGTTGGTCAGGAGAGATGTTTCAGCAGTTAAGGCATTTGCCTGCAAAGCATGGGGACCCAAGTTTCATTTCCCACTGCCTACATAAAGCCAAATGCACAGGGTGGCACATGCATCTAAAGTTAGCAGAGGTTGGAAGCCCCAACACACCCTTTCTCCCTGTCTCTGTCATCTCTGTCGTCTCTGTCTCTCTGTCTCTCTCCCTGTCTCTCTCTCCTTGCATACACATTAATAAAATATTTTTAAACGATACAGATGTTTGCAATTGCATTTTTTTCTTTTTCTTTCTTTCTAGCAATTGTCATCTTGGACATATATATTTTATTAAAATAAGAAGCCCAATGTTAGGAGTACAGGTGGAGAATTATATGAGGGGTGTGTGTGGTGGGGGAGAGCGAGCGAGAGATAGAGAGAGAGAGGAGAAAAGATTCAATCAAATTACCTTGTCTTTCATAAATGCAATTCAATTGGAGTGTTCAGACACGTTGTCAGGCTTCTTAAAGCAGCAATCTTGTATGCATAGGAGGTAGCCCGAGTGAGGACAGGAATATTGTTAGGAGAATATAACTGAAATCATCATGAGAGATATTGCAGTAGCAGTAGAAGTGATACGACATAAACTAATTTGAAGACAAATCTAGTATTGCAGACAGAATGGATGAGTGGTGTTAAAAAAAAGTAGTTAAAGATTTCTACAGAATTTTTGTCTTGGCTTAAATGGGATTTAAGTCTTGGGTGAGATAAGTACATTGCTGAAAAATCAGGTTTCATGGCAGCCATACAGTCACATCCAAAAGAAAAAAAAATAGTTTAAATACATGTAACAACTACATTGCTATCCTAATTAATACAGACGACATTTTTTTTTGCATTCATTTTCTCTCTTATTATTTCTCTTTCCTTTGGGAAGGGGATGTTTCCTGTAACTCTGGCTCCTTGATAATGAGTGTATTCCTTGAATATAAGTGTTTCATTAATTTTTATCTGCCTTTACAGTTACTGTTCTGACCATGTTAATTTTCTCCTCTTTCAGTTCATCATACTCAGAAGAGTTATTGTGTCTAAACTGTGATGGAATTGCCAGCCCTCAAGAAAACAGGTGTGTGTGCTTTGTGACATTTCAATGTGCACTGAGTCTCCTGAGCATGGTGCTTCTCACCTTACAGAGTGACCTGTTTGTCCCTTGATAACCTCTTCCATCACATGCATTATCCCAATAGTTACTTCACCTACCACTTATCCAGATCTCCGAATGTTCTCTTTAGTGTCCTGAGATCTAGGAAATCAAGCTAAACCAGCAGCAAGCGAATTACATTTACTGGGTAGTGGGAATTGTTTTAAATATGGAATTCACTCCATACTAACTCTTTGAATGCAGTTTTCTGAAAATATGAGATAAGTGAAATTTAGGTAACATTTACACCTTGCATAACTTGGCATGACTAAATAGAACCCTCTCAAAATTCCTAGCATCCTTTCCCTAATCTCTTCCTTCAATGTAGTAGGTGATTTCAGTTGAACTATTTTCATATTCATTTCTTGCAAGGGAATACAGCAGACACTCGATCTGGCCTTCTCATCTCAATTCCCACCTCCCCCCTCACAGATGCCAAAATGAAAATACAAACAGGGAAGAAGTGGGACTGCAGTTTCCACGGTTTCTTGAAATTCCACATTTCACAAACATGTTTTTGGGTTTTACATCTGCTTTATCTCTGAAGCTTCTATCCCAAATTCTTTTCTCTTTTTCTAATAATTTCCGTCAATGTCCAAATTCACTCTGTAGACTGCAGAGGAAGTATGAGCATGATTTTCTGTGAAAAATACAAATAAAAGATCAGTCTTAGAAAGGACAAGGCATGACCTAAGTGGATATTTAAGTAAAGTGACAACTCAGGTATGTACCTAAAGTTTAACTTTATGATACCAGGATGACACAGTTTGAATGTCTAACAATTTTAAATACAAGTGGGAAAAAATAATTATCCTAGAACACATTAACCTCAATAAAACCATTCTAGCTTTCATTAATAAAGGATCACAAGTTTTCACTATGTAAGCTGCTTTCATTATTTTTATTTCCTTTTTTTTCAGAAAATGTCCATTAAAAACAGGTGGGCTTTTGAAAGCTAAAGCCTTGGAGAATTTAAAAGTGTCCCTAGCGAATAAGTCTATAACACTAAAGTAATTTTCCTCAAACAGTGTCCTTCAGTCTTGTAATATTCTTTAACAGCTTTATGGATTTTTCAATAACATTTTTGATGAATAATAATTTCAGTAAAAGTTTTATATGATTACTATCCAAAATGAATGCAAAAGTATCCCTATCTCAGATTATTTGGAAGAAATTATAAACAGGTGCTTTATAACAAAATTTTATTATGTGTTTAATCAATTCATTATTAGAACAATATAGTTTATAATGCCACCTAGTGGATTTCTGAATAAAAAAATGTCCCTTGTGAATCACAGATACATAATGTAAAACATATGGATGAAAGACTAATCTTCCTGTATATTAGCAAAATATGTGTTCATGCAAAAACATATTCCTATATATAAATTTATATGTAGTAGATACACATGTACCTTGACATATAAAACATTAAACAGCTAAAAGCATCAAATTGGAGCAAATGTAGGAGGAAAGATAATTTTCAGAATTTTTGAAGTTCACTATAGGTGTTGGATAGTCACAGTGAAAGTAGGAGAAGGTAAGTTCTTAGTATAATTAATTATAATGAATTGCACATTTAGATAATTTAAATGACTAAATTGCAATAGACATTCATAGTATATTTTTTAATTAGGGAAATCTTTAATTTTTAAACGCATATGATCTGGCCAGAGCTAAGTATTAACGTGGAAGTTTAAAGGAGGCAGTCAATTATAAAAAGAAAAAAGAAAAAAAAATCTTGATGGACAACCACATGGGTTACATTCAGGAAGGTGTGTTTCTGCAAAGTTCTGTAAGTGGTCACATCTGTAATAACGTCTGATAATTGCTGTTACAATTCAATATCTCATCTCAGAGACTTATTTCTGTATTCTCTAAAACTGCATGAATGAAACCCAATATAGAATATTGTGTTAGTATGGTTTATTTTCCATTTGGCTATATACTTACCATGATACCACTAACTCCAATTTCATGTCTGCTTTGAAATTAATACAATCTGGCATTCATTGCCTCTTCGCTTTTCATCCATTTGAGATCTTGCTATATCACCTGGTATATCCCTATGATATCAAACACCATACATCAGTTGATGCTTTTACATTTTTGTAGCAAGCCTATGACTTTCCTGTTTTCCCAATTGTGCATGTTTGATTGCTTCAGAATGTCTCCAGAAGCTACGTGTATCCAAAGCCAAGTTCACTCCAGTGCCTGTCTGAACTATAGATCTGGCATTCACCAATATTAATGAAACACAAAAGTTCAAGTATGATTTTTCCATTCACTGTCCTCTTGCCATTTATGTGTGCTGAAGTAACAGAAATTAAATTATACCTCTTATGTCTTGTCTACTTACCTATAATTCTCTCTGCACTGTGACTGTTCTAGGTGAAGCCTTCCTAACTCATCTTTCTGATCGTCAAATAATTATTAACCTCTAATCCATCTCTTTCATTCATTCTCTAGTTTGATACCAAAGTGATTATCAAAAATAAAGTAATTTTACCAACCATTGGTCTCCAATCCCCTTTAAATAGTTTTGTAGGGATTTTTTTTTCAAATTAATGTACAAAACCCTATCAGGTAAGCATTAGCTCAAATAATTACTTCCTCTTTCCAGACATTCAATTCAATACTTCCTATTACCTGAAATAGAAATAACAAACAGAAGTGTGCAAGAACTGAGAAAAATGATTATTAAATTACATATTTTATTATTATAGTCATAATAAAATTGCCTGAAAATTGAATGGTAAAAATAAAAGAAGGTAAATTTTCAGTGCCAGTGATGTAATAAATATGATAATAAGAGAAGTTGAAAATGGGGATTTAGAGATTGTAAAACTAGTGATATGACCACAGCTAAAGTCACATGGAATGGAAGCCACAGGCAACCAGAGCTCCTCAGAGAGACACACCAGGAATACTTGTAATCCAGTATTAAACAGAGTATTCTCATTTTTCTTATGGAAGAACTGGAAAGTTGAGGCAATTTTATTGTCTGTCAAGAGGAAGTAACTATTTGAGGTAAAGTTTACCTGATAGGGTTTTGTACATTAATTTATGATTCTACTATTTTTCTGAAATTAGATATCAGGCCCCCATTCTAATTCTTAAAATTGAAGAATACAATAACATAGATGTTACCCTCTAGCTCTGTATCTAGACAAAGAGGGTTTATTTATCTATTGATATGCAATAATGAAAAGTGTGTGATCTTCACTAAATATTCCCCATGGAGAGAGAAAGGATTATAGAAGAGACCTTATGTAACATTAAACAAATGAAAAAAGAGGATTTCGATGCATAGACGGGAAGGAGATACTTCTTAAAATGTTGGGAACAATTTTGAATGCAACCCAATAAAAATAAAGCTCCAGGGAAATTGTCTGAAGAGGATGAGAGTGATGTGTTCCGGTTTCTTTCTCCTCTTCAGGCCAGAAGTGCAGAGTCAGAAAAATATTGTGAAGTCAAACAGTAAATGTCACTCCTAAATATAGCATGGAGCCATGTACACTGCAGAAATATAAAAACAGTCTTCTTTATCAAGCATTTTACACACAAACCTTAACTCTGTCTCTGTTTCTCAACTTACAGCTTAATCAGTAAGTTATATTAAGAATGTAGCAGAAATGAACTTCTAATAATAAATAATTATCTGCAAACAATCAGCTACATTTTACTAGAAATTTTGTTGGTTTTGAATTATGGTTCATTGTTAAATACTATACACTTTACGTGGAGAACTTTAGCCAAAACAAAACAAAACAAAAAATGAATCATTATCTTTTTTTTCTACATTTATGTAAAGCAATTCAATTTGCTTTGTTTCCTGAAATGGGTTTAATTCTATGATACAATGAAAATATATTGTGATTCTAATGCAACCATCAACTCAGTCAATGATAAAAAATTTGCATTGAATCTCTGAGTGTTTGGAAATGTTAAGAATTATAAATACAATCCAATATTTGTATATGTAGCTGAGGATCACAGATAATCCTCAGAACATCAAATCCCTTAAAATAAACTAAAAATAACCAACCTAAATGTGAAATTCCTAGAAAGTGAATTGCTCTTCACTTTTCCCACTGAGTATACACCAACAATAATTTCATTTGGTGCGGGATATATTCCAAGAATAATAACCACTGAGATTTAACTGCTCTTTAGATTATTTTTAGATGTCAGGAAATGTGTAACTTTAAAAGTCCTCTGATTTTTATTTGGGGAATATGGAATAAATTCTAGTTATCCAAAGGAAATAAGCAAATGTCCCAAATACTGGGAAATTGATATTGTATACCATCCAGGATATGGACAGTATATATTTACTTTCAAGTTAGTAAAGGTCAGTGTGCTATAGATAATAATAAAAATGGGAATCTATAGAAATAGTTTAGAATAGATGTGAAAAACTGGGAAAGACAAGCATGTTCTGAAATCCTGCCTGCGACTATCTCACCATCTTCTTATGAAGTACATAATGTCAACTATTCTTCTTCTCCTTCCTTCTCCCTCTCCTCCTTCTCTTTCTCCTTCTTCTTGCTGCTGCTGGTGCTGCTGCTGTTTTGAAGTATGTTTTCACTCCAGCTCAGGCTGATCTGAACTCACTCTGTAGTCCCAGGCTGACATTGAACTCACAACCATTCTCCTACCTTTGCCTCCCTATGCCAGGATTAAAAGCTTTGATCCACCATGCCTAGCTTCATAATCTCTACTCTTGTCTTTATCAGGCATATGGTAACAATGGCATTTATGAGACATGTATCAATGTCATTACCCACAGGGACTCACCTGCTCTTTGTTATAGGTTGGAAATGGAGGAGATGTTTCTGATTGGTTTAATGTGATTCAGGTGCAGGGCTCTGAGTCACTCAGACAAAGGAATGTATGACAGATGTGATGGGCTCATCTGGTTCAGGCAATGCTGTATTCTAGGCTACAAAACCACAGTGCTGTTTCCACTAAAAGAGGCATTTGGTGCCCAATGAATGACATGTTTTGACACAAAGCTCAAAAAAAATGTCCTTGATCTGAGAAACTACTTGAACTTTCTCCTCTTTTCTTTAGGTATTTCCAGATATTCTTCATCACACATTTTTATACTATGATTAAAAATTGTTGTACCATTGCTCTGAGTGAGGGAAATGTCTCCTTGACATATAAGGCAAAATAAATTATAGTATTATATGCATCTGACATAGAAGATTTAATAAAACTCCTGTTCATGGATTGTGTGCCCACGTAAGCAATTTGAGTTAGAATCCAATAGCATTTTACATAACTGTTTATAAGATCTTGCAAAATAAATCCAAGAAAAAATATTTTCTTATTTTTTTAAAGACTTTTTTCTTGATTTACTGACTAAACCAAAAAGTAAACCAGATGCATGATATATTAAAGGGGAACAAAGAAAGGAAAAAGTAAATAATAAAATCAATAATAATGTGGGATTTTCTTTCTTTTAGTAAGTCATTATTGGGTAAAAGAATATAGACGCCTGCAAGAAATAACTGGTTTTCTTTAACGTTTGTGATATATCATGAAATCCTTAGTGGATACAGCATGCAGGAAAGTCTAAATATTTTAACTGTGTAAAATTAAGTGTGAAATAATAATGGTTCTTGGACCTTCAATTTGAAATTCTCAAAGAATTCTCAAAGAATATGCTTTTTATATTGGTTATCATAATATTTTGAAACATGAAACTTGTCACTTAATAAAAAATAGAGGAAACTATTTTTCAATACAGAAGTAACTCTAGATCTGCAAGTAACTGTAAGAAATTTGTCTGTGTGTGTTATAATATTCTGTAGTATTTTTTTCTTGAGATAGAACCAACAGTATACTGTATCTGGAGTTGGGAGGTAGATAGAGGTATAGTTTTTCTAATCATAAATGCTTCCATTCAGATATGAAATGCCTCATCTGTGAGCCTATGAGCATAAATTTCCATGACATAAACACTATACCTAAGTATGCTGAAGGATTAGTTCCAGTGAGCCAAGTTGTTATTCTGCTTCTTCAGAGAAGTAACAGGCTATGTAAAAGCTATAAAGAATGGAATGCCAAGGTAGACACTATTTTCTTTTATTTCCAGGTTTTAGAATCACTAAACTTGAAAGACATTGGTTCTTTATAGAATGACATTCTCATAATGCTCTGATCTTTTTAATACAGAATTCCTATTTATTTTTATTATGTATTTATTTATTATTTAATCTGTGCGTGTGTGTCTAGGATTTTGCTGTTGTAAATGAACTCCTGATGAACACATCACTTTTTTCACCTGGCTTTACAAAGGCATTGGAGAACCAAACACAGGCTGTCAGCCTATAACTGATAAGGCATCTATCCAGCCTTCAATACAGTATTTCTTAACTTTATTGTTCATGTCCCTGAAACTGAATAACACCGGCTAAGTTTTAATTTCCGCAATGCTTAATAAATATTTTAAATTTCTTAATTAATGAATTTATGGTATAATATGTAAGTTTTCAAAATCCAATGTTGCATACCCAAGCCCTAAAAAATTGTTTCTATATGAGTCCTGTTTCTTTATCACAACTCATGAGAGAAATAATGTTGGATTAAGGTTGAAGTAAATAAGATAAATTTAACTTTAACTTTATAGATTCTTTTTGCTAGGATAGGCCTCTTTCCCTTCCCCTCCTCCCTGATAAATTGTCCTTCCACATCTGCTGGGAAATTCATGTGGATATAAGATTGTTTTTGCGAGTGCCCAGGAAAGTAACAAGAAAATAATCACACAATATTAACCATTCAATTTTTTTAATTACTGCTGTATTGGCATGCCAAACTTACACAGATTACATCATGCATTGAGTAATTACTTTGAAAAGAAAATATGTTTAAAATTAACTTATTCATTCAGTATGAATAACCAAGTTTTTAAGAATGTGTGATTTAGTAGGCATTCATTATACTTGAATAGACAACAGCAGGAGACTGCACTTCCACCCAAGTGGAAGTGTGAGTCTGTTTAACTGCAACAGAAATAATGCAAAATGAAACACAGAAGACACTTGGAAACAAACAAGTAAGTTGTGAGCACAGTGGTCATAGAGATAATTTCAAGCAGTGAAATATGTAATGCCAGAGCTAAAGAGACAGGACAAACAAAACAACTATTTCAGCAAATAATGGCCCATTGTTTTGAACATTAATCACTAATATTTATTTGACATCTAATAATGAAAGTGTGAAATTTGAACTTTCTCCCGGGCAATCAAAAGAGAGAGCAATGTACTATTATTTTTCATTTTAATTTAAATGTATCAGTGGTCTGCTTTAAGCAAAAGTAAATATAAATACGATTAAATAAAACTCCCTCAGTTGGAATGGGCACTTGGTTAGAGAGAACTGATGTCTGCAGATGTGAACTTCTGCCATAAGTTTGGGTTCTTCTGAGATTTTCCTAGAGCGGTCCATGCAGGTCTAAGAAGCAATATTCAGATCTTATTATACTGTCGTCTAAAATGTGTCAAGATAATCACAGTTATCAAATAAATTAAGACACTAATTGGTCATTTTTCCATTTGTTCATTAATTCATAGTACACTTTTTGTTAATTCAATGAAAAAAATCTAAGTAGGGTAAAGAGAGTGAGTGAATACTTTCTAGTTCAGTTAGGTGTTAGTTCAGCCCAAAGATGATATCTTTAATGAGATAAAACTAGTTAGAACATATTCATTGGGAGTCTGAATGAAATGGAACATTTCCTTCATAAAGAAAACTATGGAATGTTGTTTTTTCTCTTTCCTCTTCCATTCATTCATTTCTAAATTCCATAGCCAACCTTCAATTTTTATGCCTCTATGTCTTTTGTGGCCAATGATATATTTCATATGTGCCTAGCATATTTTATATTATCAGGATAATTTATGGTATTTTATCTTTGTTCTTAATGAGACTTGTGAACTCAGAGTCTGGACACCATGGCTCCAGGGAGAGTCTGCCTTATAGCCATTCAATTCTCAGTCAAGATCCATGGTAAACTTGTGTTTATATTATTACTCTTCATGTTTCCATGTGCTAGAATGTGCTAGAGTAACACTTCAAGGTTCTTTCTAAACCATTTACAAATTTCTCCTTATGGGTGGAGGAGTGAGATGTTGGATTAGACACTGAATAAAAGGAGCCTGACACACCAGTTTAACTCTTCCAGGTTAGAGTCAGGGGTCTATCCATGCAATATTAACATGAACTGAGTTTGTTCAGCTATGCCTGTACCTAGGTGAAGGCACACCATTCTTTGATGCTCTGTTAGCATCCCAAGTCATAAATAATGATGGCATATTTATATCCATATGTTAGACTCCTTCATTTCACCCACACTTACATCTACTGCACTTTTTACATATTGATTAATGCTATTATTTTATCTTATTGAATTTTTAATTTATCCATTTCTTTCACAAAGATTTTATTCTATTATAGGCAGGAAATGTCAATCCCTCTGTCTAATTTTAATCAATTCTAAGCTTTAAACATAGGAAAAAGGCAATAATAGCAAGGAATCATTAGACAAAACTTATCTTAGTGTATATTGCAATTCTGATAATAAAGATTAAATAATGTGATTTAATATTGATGCTGCTCTTTAGAAGAAAGTAGAGGCTAAAAGTGACAGACTGTGTATTACAGAAGCATGCCTGATCCTCAGCTTACTGAACTTGATAGAATCAGACAGACATTTCTAGGTAATCCATTGGCTTCTGGAAAACACATGACAAAGTTTTCTTTATTGAGTAATCCTCTCTTGACCTGTAGCTTCTTGGGTGATTCTTTCCACCTAAATTATGTGAGAAAAAATAGAAGTTTTACTGAAGGTAAAAGAACATTTATTGGCACAGTGACAGGGAAGAGACTTTGAAAACATGTGTATTTCTCATTTTTTTAGCAGAGCAATCTTTCCGGTTGAAAACAAATGTTGAATTTCCCCAGAGGCTGTTGAATTTCCCCAGAGACTAACTGAACTTTGAAATGTATTACCTCAATATATTTATGTCAATTTATATGTACTTTATAAACATATGCATAAATGTATATGTATAGGTATATGTACTTATACCTATATGCATACTGCATATACACAAATATGTGTGTATATGTATTCACAAACATTTATATATACCCATGCATATTTAGAACTATTTATAGGATGAAAATAAAATCCCATAGACTGAATTCAAATGATCAATGTAGGTTAAGAAAACTGCATTATGGAGCATAGGGAATATTAAGTTATTATTTATTTGCTGAAGTATTCATTTATGAAATAAAAAATAAGCCAATATTTTATACCTACCAAATAAAAAATAAAATGATTCCAGGCCATGCTTTAATGTCTCAGAAATTGAGCAAAAATGTTTTCATTTCCTTCCTTTCTAAGAAGAAAATAATAGCAGTACTCTGATACTGAACCTCCTCTGAGATTTGGGAAAATATTATATAAAGTCCAACCTGCACAATTTTTTTTTGGTTTTCATGACCTGAACTGTATATGACCTTATTCCATATTCCATCTTCCTCTTGAAATTGAGAAATTTGTAATTTATAGCATCATGTCACTTTTGGCTGAAGTTACATATCATAAATGAAGTTGCACATAGTTACAGCATGCAGAGTGTTGAACAAATATTTCTCTTTTC
>PVHP010035234.1:0-18586 GCA_004024765.1 Zapus hudsonius | reverse complement strand
CAAGCATCCCACAGATGAGAGCCTTTTGCTGGCAGAGGAGCCAAGGGTCAACATGGCGTTTTTGCTATTTGTGTGTGAATATGTGCGTTTAAAGTTGATAGTGCTTTACAAAAGCACAGAGGAAACAGTATGCAAAGCCTGGGTTTTACTTCTTAAGAAACACAGGGCAGTGGGCAGGTCTGGAGGAGGGAACATGAGCTTTGTGTCTTTAAGTTTAAAATTGGGGTGTGAGCGAGCTCAAAGGCAGAGGTGAAGGTCCTGTCCCTGCATGGGACACACAACATCTGGGCCTGAAAACTGGCTGGCAAGCACCTTGGGGCTGGAGACCTGACAGGGACATTTCTGTCATGTTCTGATTCGTGCTCTAGACTGCTGCCCACACCCGGCTTTGAGTTGTCGTCCCCACTCCCCTGCCCAGTGAGGCCACAGTCTGCTCAGACCAGCTCAGGGAAAACCTTTCCTCTCCCCAAACCAGGACAGAAGGCACTGAAGGTAGGAGTGCAGACAGAGAAGAAGAAAGGAGCTTTTTTTGTCAGCTGCTCTCTACCCGTGAGAGTCACCCAATCTGCACCACACTTGTGTCGAGCTCCTAAGCTAACTAGCACAGCTGTCATCGTGATCATTTATTGGGACCTCATCAGCCACCATGAGCTCTTCTCCACGACCTAAAAATCCAGGAGATCACTATGGTCAGTAGGACAAAGGGTAACCTGGATGCCTGCTGATTGGCCGAGAGGCCTTAGCTGAAGGCCTGGAGGGCAAAGGTACCCGAGAGCACAGTCATCACCTGTATTGATATTGTCAGTCATGAACCATCACCTACAGGAACTAACTTTACCACTTGAAGTCAAAAGGCAAACTTGGAGAGTAGACACCAGAGGGAATGAAACCTTTTACGACAGGGGCTTCATAGTCAAGCACACCCTTGGTAATCTCAATAACTACCAGGTTTTTTTTTTTCGGTTTTTCGAGGTAGGGTCTCGCTCCAGTCCAGGCTGACCTGAAATTCACTATGTAGTCTCAGGGTGGCCTTGAACTCAAGACAATCCTCCTACCTCTGCCTCTGTGCTGGGATGAAAGGTGTGAGCCACCACGTCCGGCTCAGGTTTGTTTTTTAATTGGTAGAAATACTAATCTGATGGCATAGTAGCTTTCCTGGACAACTGTGAGGGGGGGCATAACTCCTTTAATGGCTTTTTTAAAGGATGGTTCAGAAATAGAAAAATGATAACACATGGGACAGTAATTGGGATCTGTCATCTGTCACCATAGCTGGCTCTTACTTGTCACTCACAGGACACCAGGACTCTAGATACATGGCCTTGAATTCGTCTCATCTTGAACTTTTATCTTGACTGGTGTATCTGAAACAGAGGCGTTGTTTTTTAAGAAAACAAAAGCACGTTATGTTGGTTGTCTAAAAATAAAGTACGTTTAAACAAAAAAAAAATAAAACAAACTGCCTCAGTGCTGACATCACTTCCGTGTTTGGAGTGTGGTTTTTCTCACACTTACAAATCCGATAACATTACCTACATTGTCCATAGTTCATATAATTTCTGGGTCAACCTGGAGTCTCAGACTTTCCTTGTTTTTTTGATGACCTTGACAGTTTTGGGGAGCGCTGATGGTGTGCTCTGAGACTCTTTTCAGGTGGGGTTGTCTGATGTTCCTGCATGGTCACAGGGGGGTATGTGTGTTGGGAGGAAGACCACCAGGGGACCTTCTAGCAGTGTGATTGGTCACTGCTGATGCTGACCTGGCTGAGTCAGCTTTCTCCGCTAGGAAGCCCCCCCCCCCCATGCTGTGTGTGATCTTTTTAAGTGTGGAAAGTTTTCTCTGTAATGTCACCGGGCTGAATGGAACCCAGGTCTCTCAGGGTGGTCAGTGGAACTGTCCTGGTCCCCTCCACCTAACCTGGGCATCCCTCCTCCTCACCCAGCAGGAAGAGCTAGCTCTCAGCTGCAGGCTGCGCCTAGGGAATCTCTCCTTTGGGCGTGGTTTACTCAGGCCCCGCCCCTCGTTCCTCCCTGGGAGCACTGGTGTGGTCACATCAGTGCCTTCTCCTGCCCCAACCTGACATCCTGTGTGCTCCCCTGGACGATGTTCCAGGAGAAGTGGAAAAGCTACAGAGAATCCAGGCACCGGTGGAGAAACCCCTGTTCCCACACCCGTGTCTCTGATGATCCCTCAAGGCCAGGTGAGTGAGCGGCTCAGCAGATGGCCATGTGAGGCCCAGGATGGCCCGGTGCTTCCTGGTGGCACCACCAGCTGCAGCCCTGGACATGGGGTCAGGGGTCCCAGGCTCCCCCCACCTCTCACCTGCTCTCGAGTTATGGAGCCTGTAACTGTGCAGGGCAGCCGGGGTCCAGATTTCGGGCCAGGCCTTGGTAAGACTTAGTGCTGACCACTGGTGGGTGGCCTTGGCTCTTCAGACCCTCAGGCAAGGGACTTCCAGGAGACAGAGACAGCAAAGTAGATAAGCCTGCCTTGTGGAACTGTGCTCTGAAACCTGCAGGACTAGATTTCTGGAGCTGACACCCTTGGGGGTCATTTAAGGCTGCTCCCCAGTAATTCAGAGAATGTGGGACCATGTCAAGGGCCATGTTACCACCCTTCTTCCCTCTGATCCACCCTGAGTCCCGATTCATTCTCTAGGGAGGACAAAAGCAAAGACAGAGGCAAGAGACAGGCAAAACAAGTCCAAAAGGGTGCAAGAAATCTATAGGGTGGCCTGTGGGGTGTTCAGCAACTCTTCAGAGGGACAGATGTACAGGATATCCCCTGTGGGAGTGAGTGCCAAGGAAAGACTCAGTCATGGCTTCACTGAGACTGTGGGTAACAAAGGGACAAAAAGAAAAGAATGACAGAGATACCAGGCAGGATGCTAACTAAGATGGTGAGGAGATATCCCCCAAGCTAAAGAAGAGGAGAAAGATAATGGTCAGGAGTTGCTAATTGATCTGGCCAGGTGAGTGCATTCACAGCCTCAGCCAAGACTTGCCTCAGATAATGACTGGAGACTTCAAACTTTAATTCTGTGTTAATGACCTCGCCCTCTTCAGAGGAAATAAATGATGCTCTTTGTTGGCTGAAAGAGCTGAGCTTCCATGTTTCCCCTAAACACTGACAAGTCTTTGACAAAAACAAACACAAAAATCCTTGGGCTTTTGGGTCCTACCCGCCACCCCTTCGTTTCACGGAATGATGATGTCCCTCTGATGGAGTGCAGGAAAGCCAAGGGGTGACTGGTGGGGGGAGGGTCAGAGGATGGATACCTTCAGGAGGAAGAAGAGGAGGAAACATCACCAACAGCCCCCTCCCTCTGGTCCCCATTCTGACCTTAAAAGAGAATTGACCCAATGTAAAAAGGCTGCAAAACTTCTGCTTCTCTCTAAACAGCAGAGCCCCAAACGTTCAAATTCTGGAAGTGCCCTTGGGACAGGGTTAACTGGGTTTGTAAACACCCCACAAAGGGGACACGAGTCCCCTTCTGGAAGACCCCTTGGGTCTAGCACAACAATGGACCAATTTTTGGGCCCCAGTTTTAACACCCTGACAAAGATGATGTCCTTTTAGCTCAGTCTTCTTACTGGAGATTGTTAGAATGGAAATGACCACCATGAGAGACCACTCTGAAAGGAAAGGCTTTAATAGGAAGAAAGGGACCCCTGAGCTCCAGGCTATCTCCCAGATGGTAAAAGAGTGCAAGGCAAGATCAAGATCAGGGCTTTAAGGGGAATGTCCAGCTTGGGGGAAGGGGCCAGGTGGTCATGTAGCTCTCAGCATCAGGAAGGACAGTGCCTTCTCCAGACAGAGACACAGCAGGTGGGGGGCTTTATCTCTTGTTCAGGAGGCAAGCTTTGGTTTCCATGTTGAAACTTCTCTTGAGGTTGGTTGGGGGAGGAGACCAAGGTCAGCCTTTTGTTATGGATTATGGGCAAAGTCTCACAGTCAGTGTGGCTTTTTCCTGCTGACAGTGGGGCGAAGGTGTCCAGGGGAGGCTGGGATGAGATGGCCGGTTCAGGGTCCAGGGATGGCATCAGGCTCCGACATGGGGGGCAACAGGCTGGTAAGAAGAAGTCATTAATAGTTGAATAATATTTTTGTGAGTAAGGTGGTGTAGCTGGTTTTGGACATATTTCAGGAGACAAGGGGCCAAGGTCATATGGACCCCAGGGCACTCCAAGGGCTCAAGGAGGGTGATGCATTTACCTGAAGTTGGTTAGCCAGGTTTTTGAGGGTTTTTTTTTATTTTAAACTTCACTTTACCTGACTGATTTACATAGTAACAGCACTCCTGGCTTAGAGAAAAACAAGTTCTGTCCTTGTCAGCCATTAACAGATCCAGCACCCTGTAGGACAACAGATGCTGAAGAAGTGAACTGTTCTTGTAGTAATCGTAAGGCCTCTGTGGAGCCTTGGACAGCCACGCTTATCTCTGTAGAGAGCTTTTCCTAGGAGAGAAGGCTGTGGCCTAGCTTCCTGCAGTCAGGAAAGAAACATCCCCCTGGATAAGGGGTTTCCCCAGCACAACAAAATTTCCCCCAAATGGACCTAAAATAGGATAATAAGAACCCCAATGTTTAGGCTTGAATGGAAGGCCTTAGAGAGTCAATCATCCAGAGCATTACATATCAGCACCCAGGCCCCAGAATTTACCAAAGCATTCCAGATTCAACCAGACAAGACACTTCTTCTTACAAAGGCTCAGGGTTCACGCAAGAAAGTACTCTGGGTTAGAGCCTGAAGACTCAGTGGTTCAGGGCTTCCTAAAAGTCCACTTTGTAACTGCAAGTTGGCCTGATATTATTAAGATGTTACTAGATGCCCTGGCCTGCAGGTCAATCAGCGAAAGCTCTAGAGAGGGGGTGAGAATGAAAAAAGGAACAAGGATGGAACAAGACAGTATTCTGATCAAACCCGTTTATTACAGAACAGGCAGCCCTTAAATATCCTCCCGCAGGAGGAGATGCATGGGTGGTTACTTAGGAATTAGCATAACCAGGTGGCTAGGTAACCTGGCCACAGCACAGGTCATGTGATCTCTAGGAGGAAACCTGCAGGCGGGAGAGAGAAAGTTTGGCAGGGAAATGTGAACTTAGCATTGGTTAGTAGGGGGAACTACAGAGACCTTCAAAACAATGTTGACGCAGATAAGGCACAATAAACAGCTCCCCACAACTAGAGGCCTGGAGAGATGGCTCAGTGGTTAAGGCGCTCGCCTACAAAACCCAGTACCCACATAAAGACAGATGCACCAAAGGGGCACATGCGTCTAGAGTTCATTTGCAGTGGTCAGGGCCCTGGTGCACCCATTCTCTGTCTGTCTCTATCTCTCTTTCTCTCTCGCTTGCAAATAAATAACAATAAAAAAGGAATGTGAAAGTCCATTAAGGAATTACTAAGGCTTTGAGACTCCTAAGAAAACAGGAGGGCCCCTGACCCAGTCGACGGGTCAGTCAACGAAGACCCTAAGGGAGGGGGTGAGAATGGAAGGGACAAGAGATGGGAAGAATGGAGACAAGACAAAATTCTGATCAAGTCTCACTTTATTGGAGCTCAGGAACATTATAAACCCTCTTGCAGGAGGAAATACGGGGACATTTGTGTAAGAACTGCATAGCTGGATTGCTAAGCAACCTGACTGCAAGGAGAGGTCACGTGATTTCTAGGAAAGAGCCTAACCAGCTGGAGAAGGAAAACTAAAGCGGGGACATAGAAAACTTGGCTCTGGTTAGTAGAAAAAATGGCAGACACCTTCAAAATGACGTTGATGCGGTTAAGACATAATAAGCAGCTTCCTACAGGCTCCCTACACACTGACTCCAACTACTCAGAGAGGTAGATACCTTTGAAAAGATTTGGACCCCAGAAGGCCTCATAAACAGCAAGGGGAAAGACCCAAAAGGTGGGGATTTAATACCAGCCTAAGGAGTCTCCTGCCTCCAGCTGAAATCAGAGTGATTTGCGTAAAAGGCCATAAGAGAGGAAACTCCATAGAGACAATAGGAAGCAGGTTTGTTAATGAAGCCACCAAGCCAGTTTCTCTAAAGGAAACAAACCTAACTCTTTAGCCTAATGCCATTGTCCCCTAAGTGGTGTTAAAAGCTTAATTTACTAAGAGGAAGAAAAAGAACCAATTCCAGTGGGTGCCACTCATTTTGAAGATGGGAGACGGGCACTCCCCGATGGAAGGGAAATGACTTACGAGCCTATCATGAGAGAACTCATGCCAATATTACATAGAGGAGTCACTGCGGATGGCAGGCTATGTGTGACGCAATACTTAACAGGTATGTTGTGGGGGGCCTAGATCAGTACTAAAGTGGTATCTGTGGGATGCACGAATTGCCAGAGGTTAGACACAAAGTAATGAGAAATCAAATGGCAGATGGGGAGGTTTCCTGGGCTAAGACCCTTTCAGTGTATCCAGGTGGACTTCAGAGAAATGGCCTAGGTCAGGAAATTAAACTATCTATTAGGATAGTGGGTCACCTCTCTGGATGGGGTTCATGCCTTCCCACTCTCAGCTGTTACTGGGGGTGATGTGACTAAAATCATCCTAGAGTAATTCATGATTTGGCCTTGCAGGAAACAGAGATTCAGACAATGGTAGGCTCTTTTCTTCCAAAGTGTTGTGGGGAGTTATGGAAAGCTTCAATAGTAACTGAGACTCCCACAGAATCCTCCATCAGCTGGAAAAGTTGAAAGGGTAAATTAGTCTTTAGAAATGCACTACTAAATTTACTCTGGCTACAGCTTCTACTCTGTTATCCCTCAGGTCTAAAGGGGCTTCTTGCTCAGACCCCCCCCCATTGGAGTTGGCAGTCCATCACTTCTGACCTGGGGACCTGGAGCTAATAACGTCCTGGTGAAACAAGAAGCATCAGCCAAACCAAGAAGGCCTCTTCCAGTTGCTCCCAATGATAAAGACCGCCAAATAGACATCAGAGGAAAGATGGACTCATTACACTAAGATTAAACAGTTCATGAAGGAGACACTACGTGAAAGACAATCCAATCACCATGATGTGCAGGGGTATCTGAGGAACCCCTAGAATTAAAACTCAAAAACACTTCCCCCAGATGAATGTCTTCTGCCCACCCCTCTGTCCGTTTCGACATACCTGCACATTGCATTTGCCTTTCCCTTCCAGACTTTCCTGATCCTGTGTCTGTCCTATCTACCTGAGCTTACCTGTGGAGACATGTTAAACCAAGTAATTCTCCTGCTTGGTTTATGGTTGGGATGGACTGTCACGTCTGTAAGTACACGTTGGAATGAATGGGAAGGGACTCGTGACTACCCAGTTACGCTAATCATTAATGTTACTAAAACCTCTTCACCTCAGACTATAATATTTGATGCGTGCCAAGTTTTACCTTGTGGAAACTTAGAAAGCCAGAGGCTGTTATCACAGACAGATAAATATATCTGCCCTGAGCCAGGTACAGGCTACAGTACCATCAACCCCTGCCCCATCTGGGATCGCGTCTGGTGGACTGCTCAGTTTCAAGACGGGCCAGTTAATGGGGGATGGGTAAACCTGGCTTGGAAACCATTAAAAGCCCAAATCCACCTGTTCAAGGGCATTCCACCAACACCCTGCCAAAACCTAAAATGTAACCCTCTCTATTTAACTATGAATGATCCAGCAGTCCTAGATAGGGAGCCAAAAGTTGCATCTCGGGTATATGGATTGGGAGCAAACGTCACTGGGAGAGACCTCCTAGGGCGATTTGTTCTTAAACTGGTTGAGACTAAGAACCCAAATTTCTTGGTGACTAACCCAACTGGGACACCCAGCCCAAGGGAGCATGCCGAACAGGAGCTCCCCCGTAATGACCCTCAAGTGGTCACTGTGACTGAAGTGAAGGACTTCAAGCAGGCTCTGGAAGTAGAAACTGGCTATGGAGAACCGAATGCTTGGCTAGAATGGGTTACATTTACAGTGCGCACGCTCAGCAAGAGTGCGTGTTATGCGTGTGCAACGGGGCATCCCTCGGCTCAAGTGGTCCCCTTTCCCACTGGATGGGACACAGATCCCTCTGGAGTAAATTGCATGCTGGCCTTGCTTCAAGATAAGGACGCATGGGGAAATGAGACTTGTCAAAGTCTGTCCCTCCAGTTCCCGGCCATCGAGACTGGCCCTCCTGAGCCGCCCCCTTTCTCAGTAGGGAAGGTGGGCATGAATTACTCTCTGTGTCTCACAAGACGAGGACATGAATTCACTTACCCCGTGGGGGATCTTGGAACCTGTACCCACTCCCTGGATCTCTCAAATAGCAATTACTCTGCCCTCAGTGTCCCCCGCGCTGATGTGTGGTGGTACTGTGGAGAGCAGAACCTTTACTCCAGCCTCCCACCCGGCTGGTATGGGACCTGCGCGTTGGTTCAGTTGGCAATACCCTTCACCCTGGCTTTCCATTCTACTCCTGCTGTGTCCTTTGACACCGACTCCACAGGGGTCCCCAGGGTAGTTCCAAGTGACTCTGAAGTTAGAAACTGGAGAATGGCAGGACTGGAATCAGCTCTGTTCTGGTGGACACTGAGAGATGACAAGGTAGATTGGGTTGATTATATCTATGATAATAAACAAAAGTTCATCAGCGATCCCCGGGAAAGCCTTCAAAGAATATCTAGCCAACTAAATTCTACCAGCCGAACAGCTTGGGAAAACAGAATTGCACATGACATGATATCAGCAGAAAGGGGAGGTGCCTGTGTTATGCTGGGTGGAGAATGTTGTACCTTTGTCCCCAATAATACAGCCCCGGATGGGACCATTATCAAAGCGCTCCAGGGATTAATCACCCTGGCTAATGAGCTAGCAGAAACCTCAGGAGGTAATGACCCATTCAGGGACTGGTTAGAGGGATGGTTTGGAAAATGGAAGGCTATGGTGGTCTCAGTCCTCTCTTCTCTCATTATAGTGGCTGGAGTCTGACTGGAATGTCTCATCATTCCCTGTGTAAGAGGGCTACATGGAAACTCACCCAGACTCCACCAACAGAGTAATGTCATGCTTCTAGATGCCAAATCGGAACATGTATCTCTTCTTATGATGAAGAGAGCAATGAAGAGAGCCAAGATGTTTTTGATAGGTTTGAAAAAATCAAATATGAAGATGAGACCAATCCAAGCAGAGAGGAAAAGAAAGGGAATTGTGAAACTCCATTTTCAGTATTTAAAAAACTTCCAGGGTTGGAGAGATGGTTCAGCAGTTAAGGATGCTTGCTTGCAAAGCCTGACGTTCTGGGCTTGAGTCCCAGGACCCATGGAAAGTCAGATGAACAAAATGATGCTTATGCATGGACTTTTGGAGTTTGTTTACAGTGGCAGAAGGCCCTAGCATTCTCTCTCTCTGCAAATAAATTAAAAGACTTAAAAAAAACTGCCTTAGATAAGATTTGAGCTTACAAACTGCAATGTAGAAATAAGTGGGAAGCATTAAGTCCCCTTCCATCCAAATCCTTTGTCTAGACCGAGAATTAAGAAATATTGAGAACCCGCTTATGTGACCAAACTGGAGGTGTGATCTGTAATCTTGAGTCAAGGAGGCATGACTAAGACCTTGGGTTTTTAGACCGAGGAGCCAAAGCCAAGTGTAGCTAGACTAAGAAACTGGAGGACTCAGGTGGGAATCCAACCAGAAAACCGGGAAGATTGTACCTCCTGGAGTACCTGGTCAATGGGGAAAGAGGGAAAGGGAGTTGTCATCAGAAAATTATAAAAATGACCCTTCATGTTCAGGGGGTGCACCTGCCCTGTGTGTTCAGGTTGGCACCTGACTTTTCAGGATGGAAAATAAAAATGCTCTCACTTCTGCTACTTGGTCTCTGTACTCATTATCTCTACGAGCAGTCCCTGGTGCTTGGTCCCATGGGAGTGGGGGAGTCTGGTTGTGGCCGAGGAAAGATATTCCAGTGTCTGTTTTGTTCTTCACAACATACTATGTCCTTACCGAACATCAGGAACTTTAGTGACACTTAAGTAGAGAAACTCTTATGGTTAATGAGGGTAGGTGATTTGGGGCTGGAGAGATAGCTCAGCAGTTAAGGTGTTTGCCTGCAAAGCCTAATAACCCTGGTTCAATTCCCCAGTACCTACATAAAGCCAGATGCACAAAGTGGTGCATGCATCTGGAGTCCATTTGCAGTGTCTGGAAGCCCTGGCATACCCATTCTCTGTCTGTCTCTCTTCTATCTCTCTCTGCTTGCAAATAAATAAATAAAAATATTAAAAATTTTTTTCTTTGTAATAGGACTTTATAATAACCACTAAAGCTATCACATGCAGTTTGGGAGGATAGCCAGAGGAACTGTTCAGAAGAGAGAAAAGAAACCCAGGGTGGTCAGGTATATGTGCTTGCACTTTGATTTTTTTTAAATATTAATTAATTAATGTGTTTCTATGCTGTGTGTGGGTGTCTATGCTGTGTGGGTGTCTATGGTGTGTATGGGTGTCTACGCTGTGTGGGTGTCTAAGCTGTGTAGGTGTCTATGCTGTGTATGGGTGTCTATGCTGTGTGGGTGTCTACGCTGTGTAGGTGTCTATGCTCTGTGTATATGGGTATGCATGTCATAGCACACATGTGGACAGAGGACAATTCAAGGTGTCCTGCCTTCAGGCAGGTCCTCTTGCTGGCACACAGGAACTGCCAGCCTGCAGACTGTCAGACTAACTGGCCTGCCAGCTTTGCATTCTCCTGGCTCCACTTCCATTGTCATAGGCAGATTGGGATCACAGATGCTTGCACCAGTTAGCATTTGGCTTTATGTGGATGCTGGGGAATTAAACCCAGGCTGGTAGGCTTTGCAGGAGAGAGCCATATACACTGACTCTAAATAAGCTCGCAGAGGGTGCATACCTTCAGAAAGATTTGGGCAGAGACAGCCCTCCCTACTAGCAGGGAAAGAGCCTGTGCTTTGAGAACAAGTGCAAGTCTCATCTTTCCAGCAGAAATAGTGGTGCTTCATAGGAGTGCTCAAGGTGAACCGCAGAGGCTCTAGGAAATTGGCTTGCAGGTTAAACTGGGAAGCAGCCTTCTACTCAGGGATTAAACTATTCATTCTAATTCCAATTGCACCCCACCATTATTAAAAGCACAATTTACTGAATGGGAGGGAAAGAAGCTAGCTCAAATAGGTACTACGAGGACCCAAGATGAGAGGTGGGTGCTTCCCCATGGGAGAGAACTGTTCACAAGTTCATAATGAAAGAACTATTTTCAATATTTCAATATAAAGGCAGCCACAGAGGGCCTGGGCTATGTGTGTTGCCATACCCAGGAGCCATGGGTGCATAGGAACAGGTAGGTATGTGAACAATGTAAAACTTGCCAGAAAATAAATAGAAAGGTTATGTGAAAAGAAACCCCCAGGTGGAAGGCCTCTGAGACTCTTCTAGAACATACAGGAAGACTTCACACAAATGTTCAAAGTTGGGAGATTAAAATATTTACTGGCGATAGTTTACAACCTAGCTGGGTGGGTGCTACTGCTGGGAATGCGATTAAAATCATCTTAGAATAAATAGTGCCATGAATTGGCCTTGTGGAAAATTTAGACTCAGACAACAGAAGTTACTTTATCTACAGGGTATTGGAGGGAAATATGGAAAATTTAGATAATTAGCTGGGATTATCACACCCCCTGCAACCTCTGTCATCTGGGAAAGTAGAAGGGATAAACCAGACCCTTACAAAATGCATATAACCAGTCGGGTGTGGTAGTTCATGCCTTTAGTCCTAGCATTCAGGAGGCAGAGGTAGAAGGATCGCTGTGAGTTCGAAGCCAGCCTAAGACTACATAGTGAATTCCAGGTCAGCCTGGGTGAGAATCTGTCTCAAAAAAAAAAAACAAAAAACAAAAACCAAAACAAATATATAAGCAAAGCAAGCAAACAAACAAAGCATATAACCAAACTTCTACTTGGAACCAGACTGCCCTGGACAAAATGTTTCCCCATAGATCTCCTCAGGATTAGAATGGCCCAACAAGAGGCAAGGGCTTGTCTCCATATGAGACGTTGTATCATCTGGCTAGCATTATTGTAAGGACACATAGAAGTGACTGCAAATTCCATCAGCATTTTCATCCCTGGCCAGAACTCCAAAATGCCTGTGGCCACCTCCAACATGATGGTGAGGAGGCCAGAGTGGAAAGACCCAGCTGTCTGAACCATATGCACATGAGCTATTTCTGGAGACTGTAGGGTAACATATGACAGGGGAAAACATTGCTGAGCTTCTCCCAACCTGACCCATCAGGAATTTGTGGAGGTGAAGAGCTCTGTACTGCTGGCCTGATGCCTTGTCAGAGGGTGGTACCCACTGAGATGCAAAACACAAAAGGAAAGTGGTCTGGAGCTAAAGATGGTTAGCTTATTTCCTATGACAATGAATTGGAATTTATTTATTTTATTTTCTGGAGAAGTCTTTCTAGTAACACAGACCATCTGTGTGACAGGAGTCAGCAAGGTAGAATTCTAGTATTGAAGACAACACATAGCTGAAATCAGCCGTGGCAAGAAGCTGGCTTCGGGGTGTCTTAGTAAACTTTGAGGGAAGTCATATATATCATGTAATGACAGCGGGGTTGCTGGGAAACAGCACGTTGTTCTGCCCCAGTTAATCTAGATTAGATCAACCCACTGTTTAGGAGTATACCTGAGTCACCCAAGCCCCCTTACTGTAAAAAAGTAACTTGAAGAACCTCATTCTTAGAGGTTTTGATTCTTTTTAAGATTTTTAAAAGAAATAATTATATTTATTTGAGAGAGAAAGAGAGAGTATGGACATACCAGAGTCTCTTGCCACTACAAAGAAACTCCAGACATATACACCACTTTGCTCCTCTGGCTTTATACAGGAACTGGGGAATCGAGCCCCAGGCCATAAGGATTTGCAAGAGCCTCGCCTGATGACTTTGCTAAGGGTTCACATGGTGTCTTAGCTATTTGAACTCAGTGATTTCAGGCCCCTTCAGGCCCTTATGTCTGTTCAGGAAACACTCCTGAGCCATCACTCTAGCTCCTTATTTATTTTTATATAAAATTTAATCAGTGTTGATTTTTTTGAGACAGTTTGAATTAGATATTCCCCACTCATATGTTTTAAATGCTTGGTCCCCAGTTGGTGGCAGTTTGGGAGGTGGAACCTTGATAGAGGAGGTGTGTTGTCAGGATGGGCTTTGGGGTGTTATAGCCAGCTGCCCTTGCCAGAGATCAGCTCACCTCCTGTTGCTGTTTTCCACCTGCTGTGATGTCCAGGCTCTGTTCAACCATTTCCCCTTGCCATCATGTAGCTTCCCCCCGAGATTGCATGCCAAAGCAAAATCCATCCTCCCATCAGCTGCTTTTGGTTGGGTGTTCTGTCCCACCAATGCAAAGTTATCTACAACAGTCTCGCTGGGTAACCCAAGCTGGCCTTATACTAGTCATCTTCCTCCCACAGCCTCCTTACTTCCCCCAAGTATAATTTTATTTTATATTTTATTTTAATATTTTAATGCAGGGAGAGAGAGAGAGAGAGAGAAAGAGAGAGAGAGAGGCGCTCATCAGGGCTTCTTGCCACTGTAAAAGAATTCTAGGTGCATGTGCCACTTTGTGCGTCTGTGTTTACATGAGTACTAGGGAATTAAACCCTGGCTATCAGGCTTTGCAAGCAAGCACCTTTAACCACCGAACCATCTCTCCAACCCCTCAAGTGTAATATTTAACATCTCTTGTTCTATGGATTCATTTATATCTAAAAATAAAAATTAAAAATTAACAAAAGCTGACCCCCAATCTTAATCAGACCCAAATCTTTGACCAAAGAAACTGCTGTTTAAGAATGGGTTGCTGAGTCCAGATGAGGCAACACTATTTAATCATCTCTCATTTCTGCATGGTTGTGTACGCCTTTAATCCCAGCATTCTTGAGGCAGAGGTAGAAGGATCATGATGAGCTTGAGGCTAGCCTGAGACTACATAATGGTCAGCCTGCATTCGAGCTAGACCCTAATGATAGTAATAATAATAATAATAATAATAATAATAGTGTATTGTTTCTTTCCCCTCTGCTTGGGGACTGTCCCTTCAGTATTGATTCCTGCAGGGTTTTGTTACCAGTCCTTGTGACCTCCTCCCTCCTTACCTAAGGAGAAGTCTTGTTTCCTGTTCCTATCCTGAGGTTGTGGTGTCCTGATCAGATGCTCACCCCTCACCCTACTGGATGTTTCTCGAATTCTACCCACATCACTTCCTCTCCTCCTGGGCATGAGCATTCACTCTGTTTAATTACTCATCTTCATCACACTCACACAAGCCCCAGATGTTCCTACCACTGAGGCAGTTCTTTGAACCCAGTTTTTCCTAAGATGGTCCATGCATGAGTTACCTCGTCATGAAGGTCCTTGCTTAGGTCCAGTTGACTTTTGATTCTGGGCTTCTATTGGTTCCAAAGCTGAGAGACATTTTCACATGCAGGCTGTCACAATGAGGCAGCAGGATGTGCCTTCCTTGTCTGGGGATCAGTCCCCAAGACCCCTGCTCATGGAGACATCACCAGCAAGCCCCCAGATTTGTTACTGTAAGGTCCGCAACCCCTGAAGACAAACCATCAGAGACTCAAGTCAGATCAAAAGCAAGGGTCGCTTTATTTGAGCAGGTTCAAACCCGGTCCGTGGTCCCACAGCAAGGCACAGCAAGCTGAGACCAACGGCTCCAAGTGCAGGATCTCAAGCCTTTTTATAGACAGAAGTAAACAGTATGCACAGGCTATTTTCCCATTGGTACATTCATATGTTCATATTTTTGGCACGTGCGGGCTTTTCAGTCCAGGGGTTATGTTTAGTCATTCTGCGCAAGCATTTCACAGAAGCCAAGTAAGCGGTTACTTACTCTTACCCTCCTATATTCCTATGGTGCAGGCAGCTTACAGAAGTCAGATAAGCAGCTAGTTCTTCAACTCCACCCTCCTCTGGCAGCTGCACATCTGCTGTTCTTCTCAAGATCTATGAGTTTAAGTGATCAGTTTAAAGTAAGCATTTTGCATTTAGCCATTATTCTCTATTTTTACCCTCACATTACAAGTGAGCCTGGGAACTGAGAATGACCACACAATCCAAAGTACATTTGCATGGCATTCTTTACTTCTGCAGCAGGGCATATAGCCATGAAAAGCCCAGCCAGGCCAGCATACTGCTGGGTTTTTATTCCCTAACTGGACACAGGGTCCTAGACAGTTTCTAGGGTGAGGCTAAAGAAATGCAGAAATAAAAACTTTGGACTCAAGAATGGCTGATGCTTTTGGTCTCAAGGACCCCTGATTCAGGAAGGGGGGGGGGGCTTTCTTCACAATGATGTCCTTCCAGAATCGAGCTTTTTTATCTTTTTAACACTTTGACAGAAAAGACAGCATGTGGGCTGGAAAGATTGCTCAGTGGTTAAGGCACTTGCCTACAGTGCTGAGCAACCAAGGTTCAATTCCCCAGTACCCACACAAAGCCAGATGCACAAAGTGGTGCAAGCATCTGGAGTTCATTTGCAGGGGCTAGAAGCCTTGGTGCACCCCATTCTGTCTGTCTGTCAGTCTGTTTCTGTCTCTCTCCCTCCTTGCAAATAAATAAATACAATATTTTTAAAATGGAGAGACAGCATGTCTCTCTCATATTTCTTGTATTCCCTCCCTTCATTTCTTTGCTCTGTTCCTTCCTCTCCTCCTTTCTTCTTTCTTAACTTCCTATTTCTTTTCTCCTCCTTTTCGTCCTTCCTTTTTCCTTTCCCCTTCTCCCTCTCTTCCTTTATTCTTCCTCTCCTCTCTTCCTTCCTCCCCTCTCCTTCCTTCTGCTTTTTCCTTCTTCCTTCCTCCCTTCCTTTCTCCTTCCTTTTTTCCTTCCCCCCTTTCCCTTTCCTTCCTTCCTTTCTTGCCTTTCCCCTCACTCACACAAGATCTCCCTATAGCCCACACTAGTCTGGGACTCACTTTCCAGTCCAGAAAGCACAAGCTTGCAACTTCAATCCTCTTGCCTCAGCCTCCAGTGCTGGGACAACAGGGTAGCCACTCCCAGCCCTGGGAATTTGTAATGGTCTTTCTACCTGCAGTTCCCAAGCCCAGAGCTCATCGCCCGGGCTGTAAGAAGCTTATCTGTTGAATGGATCAGCATGAAAAAGATCATAATAACTTCTTTCACCAGGCAATCACCATCCCTTACCTCTCTCTAGTGTGTAGCAGCCCTGAGCAGCAATGAGGCTGGGTCATCTTAGGGGTTTTTATAGATGATCTGGGAGATTTTATGGGAGAGAAAGCTGAGGCTGGAGGATGCAGCACTTGTAAGTTGAGATCCCATCTAGAGCCTAGTGGTTACAGCCACACCTCTGTGGTCCTGGGTGACCCCTGCCCACTAACCTTGGGCCCTCTGCAGTGGCTCCTCAGCCCTTAGCACCTTGCTGGCATTGAGTCAGGGGCCAGCAAGTTTGTCAAAAGGAAATTGTTGAAAATATGAAAATTTGGCTTGTTTTCAACATTCTGGCCTTGAAGAGCCTTTGAGGGTTAGGGTTGACTTGATCATAGAGAAAGTCCTTCAGTGATGAGCTGGGCAGTGAAGAATTCTGGCACATCCAAGCTGTGTCGTCTTTGGAAGAACGAGGCTGACCTATTGCACTTGTGTGGAAAGAAGCTCCAAGGTATAGTGAGAAAATGACTGACTGCCATGCAGCTTTATAAACACTACACTTGCTTACGTATGCATGTCCAAGCACACCCGAAGAGTGTGTTGAACAGAGAGAAATCAGGAAGGACACACCTAAGTAGACTTGGGGGAATAAGATTGATTTGTGGCTTTTATTTTTTGGATATTTTATATAATCATACATTCACATATGACTTATCTGACTTTTTTTGAGAAAAACCTATTTTTCAAATAGCTTTAGCTTCACAGAACAACTTAGAAGGTAATTCAGAGGGTTGCCATAAGCAGCTTTTCTCCTGTTATTAGCATCTTATGCGAGTGTGTTTTTGCTGCAATGGATGAACCAATATTGATGTATTTTATTGAAGTTCATATACACTGTTTAGATGTCCTTGGTTTTTACTTTTCCAGGATCCCATTCAGGAGCCGACATTATTTAGTTTTCAGACCACCTTAGCATCCTCTCTTGATTGTGACAGCGTCTTAGGCTTTCCTTGTTTTGGATGACCTTGACAGTTTGGGAGAGGCACTCTTCAGGTCTGATGTTCACGCATAGTCCCAGAGGGCTGAGCACCAGGGGACCTTCTAGCAGCGTGATTTGTCACTGCTAATGCTAACCTGGCTGAGGTGGTTTGTCAGCTTTCTCCCCTAGGAAGCCTCACCCCACCCCCATACTATGTGTGGTCGTTTTAAATGTGGAAAGTTTTGTCTATGGCCATACCACCTGAATGCGCCCTATCTCGTCCAAACATGAAGTTTTCTTCTCTAAAGAACCTGGACTGAACGCACTCGGGCAGGAGGAACCCAGGCAGCTCAGGGCAGGACACTGTCCCAACCTCCTCCATCCCTGAGCTTCCCTGTTTCTGCTCTGGAAGAAGGCATCTGCCTGAGAGCAAGGCAGAACCCAGGGACTGGAGAGAGAGGTGAGCTCTGCTGCCTCCCTGGCATCTCACTGGGCCCTACCACTCCTCCCCTGGACCAGGTAAGCTGCCTTTGTAGGTGTGCAGGAAATGTCAGTTGAGTGAGAGGTAGGCTCTGGAAGTGTCTGTGGTTAATGTAGGGTAGATGGAGAACAGCAGGAGGCGAGGAAGGATACAGGTGTAGAGGAGGAGAGAGCTGAAGAGCCCGGTTCAACCATTGAGAGCTGGGTGTGCTGGGCAAACCTGTTAGCACTTTAGAGGAGGAGGAGGCAGGAGAATCAGTGGTTCAAGGCCAGTTTCGGATGCATTGTGAGTTTGAGGCCAGTCTGGGCTACATGAGACTCTAACAAATAAATAAATAAAATAACAAGAAATTAACAAGTTGAACTGTTTGCATTTTTAGCCAGGACAAGGAAACTAGAAAACTCTATCCTAATCTAGAAGGTCTTCATTGATTAGTGATGCCTTGGACTATTTAATATTTTGAGGAGGTTCATGGGTATTTGATATTTTGGGGTGACAGGTGGAGGATCTCTGAAGAACAGAGAAATAGAGGATGCTTGTGCTTTATTCAGAGTCTTGTGAGCCTCAAGACCTTTTCTTCCTCAGTTTCTAGCTATTTCCACCCCTACCCCCACTTTTGTGCCTGGAATATTTCTGGTACTTGGCCCCACAGGAGAGGGAGAGTCTGGGTGTGGCCAAGGGAAGATATTCCAGTTTGGAATTTTTTCTTTTTCTTTCTTTTTTCTTTTCTTTTATTTTAATATTTATTGTCCATAATGAGTTACATTATTTAGTGGGCAAACCATGCGTTGTTATCCCGACTTCCCCAATTTCCCCCCCTCCCCATCCCTGATCAGTTGGATATCCTCCTCCGTGGGCTGTCTGTATTAGTCCTTGTGGCAAGGGATCCTGTATATCTTAGTACTCATCCCGGTCTTCCTGGCCCAAGTGAGTTGTTACTGATGGGTGCTATGCCTCTGGAC
>PVHP010035233.1:0-18568 GCA_004024765.1 Zapus hudsonius | reverse complement strand
CTCAGTTCCCTGAGTCGTGGTGGGTGAGTAATAAGGCTGCTTTAATGTTGCGAGCTTAGAGGTCCTTGTGTCGAAAATCCTTGGTTTCTGTCTCAATGGCCTATCCTGTGTTGATTGAATGACTGTGGTTATAGGTCCCTTGTTCATCTGTCATTGTCTGCTGGGTTCCCTATGGATCCTCCCCGATATGACTGTGGTGACTCCTCTCTTGCTAGGATCTCAGCCATCAGCCTACGGTTGGTTGGTAGGGTTAGATATGTGCCACAGCTCTCTCGATGCATCCTGAAAAACACAAACACATTTGGCTTATCCAGAGTTGGTTGAATGGCTGTGGCTATGGGTCTCTTGTTCATCCCGTCCTTCTCTGCAGGTTTTCATATGGATCCTCCACAATATGACTGTGGTGGCTCTTCTCTTGCCATGATCTCATCTTTTGGCCTGCTGTCGGGTGGTAGGGTTATATGGGCCACAAAATAGAGATTTTTAAATGCTTTTCATTTTGAAAATCAAATTTTTAGTTGGTATACAAAATAACAGATATCATTATGATATTTTCATACAACACATACGTGTGTCTATCTATCTATCTATCTATCTATCTATCTATCTATCTATCTATCTATCTATCTATATATATATATATATATATATATTATATATATATCATCTATCATCAATCAAATATTGGACCTTGTTATGTTTTTCTTCCCTGTCCCTCCTCCCACCTCTACTTGTTCTCCTTCCTCCCTTCAAATCCCCCCCATCTGATTTCATATAATGTTCATGTGTGTGTGCATTTATTTAAAGTATAGATCTGGATATGAGCAAGAATGGGAGATTTTGTTTCTCTCCCCTCATTCCCCTCCCTGTAGACCCTGTCTCCATCATATTGCTCTCCTGCTACTTTTGGATCTGTAGCAGTTACCTTCTTGCTGTTGGGACAAAATACCAAACCCAAAGCAGCTTGTGGGAAGAAAGGGTTTGTTTCTGCTCACAGTTTCGAGGGGTCGGGGCCTCGTCATGGCAAAGAAAAGGGAGGCAGAGGGCATCACGTCTACACATGAGGCAGGAGGAAATCTGCTGCGTCAGCTCTCAGCACCTAGTAGGACCTGACTAATAAACCCAAGGCCCCCCAGTGACTCACCTCCTCCAGCCAGGCTCCACCTCCCCAAAGGCCTCACCAGCTGGGGATTGAATATGGAGCTTAACCACAAACACATGAGGCCGTGGGCAACATTTTCCCATTCAAACTATTACAATGTCCTACACTATGTTTTTTATTTATTTTTTAACAAGACTGGAATGAGCTCATGGGTAGTACTTTGAAATCTATTTTTTTTAACTTCACTATATATTATATAATTTCACCAAATAAATTTTCTGAGGAAATTTTTGGTGGCTCTCTTGAGAGATATTTTGAGGTCATAGGAGCATGAGTTCCTAGAATTACACTGCATTTTTAGATATTTAAAATATTTTTTTCAGAAAACTTTTTTTGAGGTAGGGTCTCTCTCTAGCTCAGGCTGACCTGGGATTCACTCTGTAGCCTCAGGCTGGCCTTGAACTCATGGTGATCCTCCTACTTCTGCGTCCCAAGTGCTGGGCATAAATATCTTTATACATAAAACTTATAAACATCTTTGGTAAGTGTTTAAAAACCATGGGTCATGGGTGGCCGACTGACCTCTCTGAACCTCGGTTTCCTTTTCAGTAGAGGAGTAAGCATTTCCTCATGACAGGAGTATTGTCTAGTACTGGTCACGCAAGTGTGGAATTCCCTGTGTAGCTGTCTGTCCCTCTATGTCTTTAGGAATAGAATCCGTGCTTTATTTACCATTTGTAAACAGAACAGGCCTTAGAATGTAACAGATGGTCATGAAATATCTGTTGATCAAATATTGAATGAACCACTTCAGAGGGAGTGATGTAAGCAGAGGGGGCAACACTTTGTAGCAGGTGTTTTAGGCACAGTTAATCTGTGTGTGTGTGTGTGTGTGTGTGTGTGTGTGTGTGTGTGTGTTTTACCAACACTATTCTTTTAACAAATTTTTATATAACACATTCAGTGACCATAGTTGCTGAGCATGAATGTACAGTGCATATAATTACTAGAGTTACTTATTTATACTACTTTGTGCATCTGGCTTTACATGATTCCAGGGGACTTGAACGTGGGTTGTTAGGCTTCGCAAACAAATGCCTTAACCACTGAACCATCTTTCCAAGTAGCCACATTTTCTGTATCCATTCATTGGTCACTAGACACTTAGGTTGCTGTCCCCACACTTCAGCCATTTGTAAACCTTGCTACAGTGGTCATGCAATCCCCATTTTGGCTCTTTGGGATAAATGGCCAGAATTGGAATTACTGGGGTTGTCTTTCCTCAACTTCAGGGTAGAGATGGGCAGATCACAAGACAAGTGGCTGGTCATCTTTTTTAGGTCCCTGCCTAACTTCATGATTCTCTGCTTTTCTTTGCTTCCAGATAGCTCCTTTCCTAGAAGGGTGTGTTCTTCACAAGTAAGTGAAGTTCTCACAGCTAAATATTCAAACTCTTGGGAAAAGCAGAGTGGAGAGTGGTAAGCAAGGTGTTTCTCCCACACTCTGCATGGATGCCTTAAAAATTCTGATGAGCCAAGGGTTCTGTACCCTTTTTTTTTTTTTAATCACAGCAAAGTTCTGGCGTCCTAGCTTCAAATCAATGTTGTATTTAACAAGAAACCAGCAATCAATGGTGACTTTTTTCAGTAAACGGATGCAATTTAGTGCTTATAGAATTTATCTGTCTGGCAGATCAGCAGCCGAACATAATTTTAATTACACCTGTCACCCTTGGCCACATTCTCCCATCCTGTGCTAACCTTCTCAGGGTACGGGGAGCAATACTGCCAAGTTTTGCTGCTTAAGAGCCAAGGTTTTGTTCCTTGACATTTAGCAAACTGGCTGGTGCTTTAACTTCAGAAAGAAGCTACCTTTTTAATATAAAGTGACAGTAGGAAGTGCAAGCTGCTAGCCTGCATGTCTGGCAGACCACAGGAAATAGCAAAGAATGCACCTGTTGGAGTTAGCAAGACTCCTCGCTGGTTAGATGCTGGTGTGGCTGTCCTTTCTGCTGCCTTGGGCTGGAGGAGTATTTCTACATATTTGGGAAGCAGTGACAAGGGGAGCCGACTCAGCCTGGTCCTCCTTCATTCATTCCCATGAGAGGAGACGGTAAAGGAGCAGGGAGTAGTGAGGACCACTGAGGGGGACAAAACACTGGCATTCTTTTTCTCCCTTCACGTAATTGGGATATTGAACTTGTCTAGCCAGTGCCGTGTAGAAGATGATGGGAAAAGGATCCTTATCTCCTGGCACCTTTTCCCCATCAGCTAATACAACTAGATTGTCCTTCCTAAACTCCTCTTCCAGCCCATGTCTGATTTAGAAGTCACACTTCCATGACAATTCTTTGGGAGCACATCATTTCTGGTATCACAGACTTATAAAAGTATAGCGGTTGTTGGTGTACCTGCCTTCAGATCTGTTCCCAGTGGATGTCAAACAATGGCTACCTCAGTTACTTTACAGAAGGTCCCTTGAGAGGTACACAGTCTTCTGGCCCAAGCCTAGGCTCTGTTTATTTTTTTTTGAGGGATGGCTTGGTGAAAATGAAGCTTGCCATTCTGTTTGTTGTTGTGTTCAAAGACTTTAAATTTGTATTTATTTATGTGGGGGGCACATGTGGAGGTCAGAGGACAAGAAGAAGCAGTGTGCTTTTCTTCCTTCTCTGACACAGGCTCTCTTGCGGCCTTAGGTTGTCTATGTGGCCCTGCCTCCCAAGTTGAGATCACAGACGTATGCTCCACTTTGCTGCTGGCTTCATACACCTGCTGGGAGAAGCCAACTGGAGTCAGCAGGCTTCACAAGCAAGTGCCTTCTCCTGCTGAGCCATCTCCCCACTCTGCCCCTGCTGTGTTTGTTGGAGTTTGCTTTTTGCACCACTGACATATGCCACTGAACTTAATGAGTATGTAGTCTCATGCTTATGAAGACTCCCTGAGTGCCAGTCAAGGTGCAACAACTATGTATGTAAAAATATCTGATTTTATCTTCTTACTATCCCTGGGAGGTAGCTACTGTTCCATTCTCAATTTTTTTAGTGTGTGCACACATGTGTGCGCATGTGTATGTGTGTGCCTGTGCTAGCCAGGGTCTCTTACCACTGCAAACAGTATACCAGATGCTCGTGCTCCTTTTTGTGTCTGGCTGGCATGGGTGTCTGGGGAAATGACCCTGAGCTGGTAGGCTTTGTAAGCAACACCTTTAACCAATGAACCATCTTCCCAGCTCCTACTATTTCATAGGAGAACTTGAGGTATAGGTCCTTGCTGGTGACTCCAGTCATGGAGCTGTTAAGGAGGAAATCCTGGATTCAAGCTCATGCTGGGCCCCAGACTCCACCCTGCCTTGTGAGGCCAGGCTCTGCTGCTGGAGACCAGACCTGATGGGAAGTGGAGGAGGAGGGGGCTGACAGCTCATCTGTGTGGTGGGCTCCTGGGACCTCTCATGGGTGTATACTCCAATGCTAACTGGAGCCTCTGGAGGCTTTCTTACTCAGCTTTGGCATCGATCCTTGAAACAATTACCTCATCACTGGGGGGAAAAAAAGCCGACCAAAATCAGCCTATGGGAGAACAGGGTTGATTTCAGCTTACAGTTTCAAGGGGAACTTTCATCATGGTGGGGAAATCACGGCAGGAAGCTGGCTCACATCATCACCTATCAATGGGAAAGGAGGAGTCTGAGCTGAGCAAGGGAGGGAGCTAGCTAATACCCAGTAGGGCTGGACTAAAAACCTTCAAGGGCCACCCCCCAGTGACATACCTCCTCCAGCAAGGCTCCACCAGCAGAGGTGTGAGTATGAGTCTTAATCACAAACCATGCGGGACACTTTGTATTCTAACTACCACAGTCCTGGGCTATGGGCTAGTTGTCAGCTGGGGACAACATTCTACTCCTCAGCTTCCTCAGCTTTTGACAGTCCAAAGAGAGGCAGAGAGTCCTGGGGGCTGGAAGGGAGGGAGAGGGAAGAGGAAGGTCATAAATGCCTTTAATGACCTAGACTCCAAATCACAGCTTAACACCTTCCATCACCAAGCTCTGTCCAAGTTCAAGGGGAGAAAATAGGGGTCCTACCACTGTCTACTAGTCATGCCAAGGTCATGTTATAAAGAAGAGATTATTTTGACCACATCTGTCACATCCTTTTGCCCAAGAGTTATTTTCCATCTCGAGCTGAGGCATCTGCAGCAGGCGTTTCTGTCACCAGAGATGTTTCCCTTTCAACTCACCGATATCAGCTGTTTTCTCGGTGAGACATCTGGGCACTCAACAAAAATCAATTATGCATCTTGAGCAGCAGCATCAACCAACAGAAAACATTTTCTTCTTTGTCCCAAGCAAACCATGAATAATTTAGAGTGATTCCTATGATGTTGAACATAACCACAGATATGCGTAGAATTGCATTCCGTTTTCACATTTCTCAAGTTCATTGAAGGTGGTGTCCTCTTCCCAACTCTATTCTTATGAATGGAGTTACAGCCAGAACTATGTTAATGAATAAACATTTCTTTTTTATTTAGTTATTTGCATGTGTAAGTATGGGTGCACCAGGGCCTCTTGCCACTGAAAATGAATGCCAGATACATGCACCCCTTTTTGCATCTGGGTCTCTTGGTTGGCTTGGGAATTGGACTGAGGCTGATAGGTTCTGCATGCGTACACCTTTAACCCACTCATCCGTCTTAAGCTAGTATTTTAAACTAGTATATTTATTATTTTCAGATTGTTAGAATTATTGAATATGAAATCATTAATTTCTTCTAATATATGAGACTTGTAAAAGGAATGAAGACTAATGATCTAAACACCAACATTAAAGATGTTGATGACATCACCTTATGTCTTCCTGACCCCATTCCCTTTCTTCCCCAATTTAGCCATTATCCTGACTTCTGTGGTTTTGGCCACAGTAATTTTCTTTGTGGTTTGGTACATATTTGCATTCTACAGTGACACATTGTTTGGTTTCACTTGTTCTGGAACATTCTGTAGTTGCAATCATACTGTATTTTTTAAAGTCCATGCTGTATGTCCAAGATTGATCTGTCTTGTTGCGTGTAGCTGGATTTCAGTCACCTTGACGTTAATGGATTCTCAACTTTGTAAACAATAATGCTTTTGATGGCCATTTATGTTTATCAGTTTTTTGTTATAAACAGTGCTTATATTAAAATCCATACACCACACACACACAATGATACGTACACATTACGTTCCACATTCACACACACAATACATTCCACATGCACACACATGAGCAAAACCAATCCTTACGCACCTAATATACACCTGCAAGCTTCCTTCTCAGATCACACAGCATGGACCTAGGAATAATGATATTGTTGACAAATGCTTGTTTATAACTCTGTTCACATGCCAAAATGTGTTCCATGGTGATTTTTTTTTCATTTTACACTTAATACATATGAAAGCTTTAATAATTTCATATTGTACACCAATACCTTGTTTCTGGTTGCTTCTTTTTGTTTTTTTTTTTTTGTTTTTTTGACTTTTGTCTACCTGATGTTTGTGAAATGTACTGTTTTTGAACCTCTGCCATCCAGAAGCTCTGGCCATTTGGGGGTTCTTCCAGCTTTTCTTATTCCTCCAGTTCTTATCCAAGTCTCTTGGGGATTGTTTTTTATGAGAGAGAATGGGTGCACCAGGTCCTCCTGCCACTGCAAATGAGCTCCAGATGTATGCACCACTTTGTGCATCTGGCTTTACGTGGGTGCTGGGGAATTGAACCTGGGCCATCAGGCTTGGCAAGCAAGCGCTCTGAACTGCTGAGCCAATTCTCCAGCCCTCCTGTAGATTTTCTGGGTTGTTTGTTCATTGACCTACAGGAAAATTCTTCTGCTATGGATGCGGACCTTAATTTCTGTGACAAGCTCCACATTGCCCTCACTCCCTTTTATGTGCTGGGTTTTACTCCGTTGAAGCTGTCTTATAAGCATAGAAATTGTTAATGTTACGCTATCCAATTTTTCAGTTTTTGAATAGAAAACTCCCTTATCTGCAAGTCATACAGTACACTCTTGTGTTTTCTTCTGTGGGCTCCGTAGTGTTTTCCTTACTACGTGAATGTGCAATACTTGTAGAGTGGCTTTTGTTAAGTGCATGTGCGTCGAGGAAGACCGCTTCAGGGTGATGCGGACCCGCATCATTGTGTTTCGACTCTATTTTGTTTCAAATTTTAATAATTAGGAATTATGATATTGTCTGCCTGTAGCCATAGACACTCTCTTACATAGGCATTATATTTTGATTTTTATCCTTCTACATTCCACATTTCTTTCTAGTTGATTTGTTAATAGCAGATGACTAGATTTGGCTTTTCATCCTGCTATATTCATCTTAACTAAAACAATCGACCCATCTATTGTAATTTTATTTTCTTTAATTTTAAAAACGTTTTTGCTTGTGTGTGTGTGTGTGTGTGTGTGTGTGTGCGCACACACACACACATGCACACAAATGCCCTTGTAAAAGTGCTTGCAGAGGCCAGAATGGAATATCCTGCGAACCCCTCCATTGTCTCATGCCTGGGCTTGTTTCCATCCAGCCTCCTTTAACTCTGGAGTTTGTGTGTCTGCGTGGACTTTCTGATCTCTGCCCCCCTGTGCTACTGGGTTGCAGCTGCTGTGTGGATGTGTGCAGCTGTTTTATGCAGGATCTGGGGTTTCAAATTCGGGCAGTCTCAGACCCCCTCAGACACCCCCACCCCGGACTTGTGCAGGAAGTGCATCCAACTGCTCAGCCATCTCTCCAGCCTATGATTCTACTTCCTTAATATTTTCTGCTTTTTATTTGCATTTCTTTTTTCCATGATTTTTTTCTTTTGAATTGTATTTTTTCCTAATTGTTCACTAGTTTTGAAGTTATTCACTTTCCGTTTGAACAGGAAGATTTGTGACATGTATATATGATCCGTCAGACTCTAAAGCATGCCCTCCTTCCAAACTGAACCGAGAGCAGAGCAGAGACTACATTAACAACACCTCGTATGGCAGTGTTGGCATGGGCTTGGCTTCTGAGAGATCCTTGTTGTGAAGGCTTTGGATGTGCGTCCTGTCTTCACCTTGTTGATTCATCCTGTATCTGCGCCCTTCCTGCCCTTCAGAACTTTAGTATGTTGTCACTTTGGAGTTTCTGTGGGTCTGTTGGGGACAGGTGTCACTTGGGTCACGGTGCCTTGACTTTCCTGTGACTCAAAGTATAATAATCACAGTCGGTGGAGGGAGGTGCAGAGAAGGCTGAGGCATCGTTACGATCCTGACAGCATTATTTGTGATAAAGACTCAAACCAGTAGCGTGAAAAACCTTACGTGTCCAATAGGAAGTCCTCAGTTCCACAGTGCATCCATGGGCATTGACCAACCGTGAGGGATCAGGCTTTCAGGGGCAGCAGAGGACATTGGAACATGCTCACGACAGAACACTAAGTTATAGAGATGGTGGAGTTACCTGCTCCTTGCTGGGACAAAACATCCCTCCAAAAGCAGCTGATGGGAAGAAAGGTTTATTTCTCCTTTCAGCCTCAAGGGGAAGCTTCACCATGAGGGGAAGCATAACAGAGCAGAGGCTGGGCATCACATCTTGCCATGACAGCCGGGAGGTAGCAGCATGAGTGACCCAGTTCTGGCAAGAGGGGACTTAGGATACAACGCCCCAAGGCTTGTCCCATGCAACACACCTCCTCCAGCGAGGCTCCAACTCGGAAGTTTCCAGCAGCTGGGAATGGAGTGTGAGGCTTCATCACGAGCACAGGAGACTATGGGGGACACTTGAATCAAGCCGCCATAGACAAACAGGCTCAAACTGTATGTGTGATATAATAACCCTTCTCATATAAACACTCTGAACAAGACTGGGGAAAGACAACGCAAAGAAATTAAACTTTTTTCTCGGAGGTTGAAATCGTGGGTTGAATTTGCAGTTTTGTATTTTTCAATATTAATTTCCTACACAAGCAAGGATCGTGTTTGTAATTAGAAACTAGCCTTTGTTTCCTGAATGACTTAAAAGTTGGAATTGTTTTCAAGAAGGCTGGATCATTTATATCCCCAGCAGTATAGGCATGGTGGTTATAGTTCTACTGTCTACTGATTTTGTAAGTGTACTGATACATTTCATTATTATTTCCATTTCCATTTTGAATGGCTATAGAAATCACTTTTTTATATCTGTGTTTACTGGCCATTTACCATTCTTCCCTTAGAGCATCTGCTCCTGTCTCTTGTCGATTTTTCAATTAATTCTTAATTATCTTCCTATTGACTTGAAATAGTGTTTTATATGTTAAAAATATTGACCCAGCCTTTTTTCAAACTGTGTCCCACCTTTTTTAAAAAATATCATTGATAGCAAGTTGATTTTTTTTCTCATTGAAGATGATTCCATAGGGCTGGGGAGACAGCTCAGTTGGCAAAGTCCTTGCCATGCATTCAAGGACCTAAGGTCAGATGCCTCCACCCACATAAAATCTGGTCATGACACACACCTGTAGTCCAAGGGCTGCGAAGGCAGACACAGGAGGATCCTGGGGCTTCCTGACTAGCTAGTCTAGCTGAATTGGTGAGTACAGTGAGTAACCCTATCTCAAAAAAATAATAAATATAAATTAATAAGTAGAGAGCAATTGTGGAAGAAACCCAAAGTCCACCTATTGCCTTATGGTAATATGAATATAAAATGTCCCCCATAGGCAGTTTGGACACTTAATTACCAGTTTGTGGTACTGTTCTGGAAGGTTGTGGAAACTTTAGGAGGTGGAGCCTCATTGGAGAAAGTTCTTCCCTGGGGCTGGCCTTGAGGTTTTACAATTTCCTGTTCTGTCTACTTCCTCCTCCTGATATGGTGATGTGAAGCTGGTTTTCCTGCTCCTGCCATGTTTTCCTTGCCACAGTGGAACTTCCCCTCAAAACTATGAGCTGAAATAAACCCTTTCCTTCCTCAAGCTGTTTCTTGTCTGGTATTTTATCTAAGTAATGAGAAAGTAACTGATACACAGACCTCTACACACACATGCGCACACTACATGAACCTACACACGCATGCATACACACACACACACACACACCCTCAAAAATGGTAAATAAAATGATTCCACCTGCATTTTGGGAAAAGAAGAGAAATAATTAAAAGCGAGCTAAAATATGTATCCAAAAAAGATTCTATTATACATTTTGAGAAAAAGAGAAGTAAATAAAATTTTAAACTATGTATCAAACAAACATGAAGCAAAGAAAAGCAGAATATTTCTTCCAAGTTTGCTATGGATGGGCTGGGATGATTGTCTCATCACCTTCTCCTTCATGTATGTATATATGTTTGTGTGTGTATGTTTTAAAAATTAATATCTTTATTATGAATAAGTATATACATTGTATGAGAAAATCTGGTGAAGGTGTCCCCGTTTCCCTTCTCTCTCTCTTTCCTACCCACTGGGGTCCTTCCTCAGTGTACATACTGGATTTGTCCATAGGTTAGGGGTTATGAACTGCACCAGAGGTAGCAAGTATTTTTTTTTCTTCCACCTTTTTGAGTTGTTGCTGAGGGGAGCGATGTCACTGGATATTCTCCCCCACCACAGCTCTTACATTTGTTCCATCCCCTCTTCCACTCAGTTCCCTGAGTCATGGTGGGTGAGTTTTAAGTCTGCCTGATTGTTGAGATCTTAAGTGTCTCTGGACTTCTGCTTTGGATTGTATTGGGTATTGTTGGTGTCTGTCTCCACTGACTTTTCATGGGTTATCTGACTTGGTGTGGTGACTGGTCTCATAGGTTTCATTTGGGCCTTGTGTGATACACCAGGGGTGGTTCATCTCTTCCCAGGATGTCAGCCATCATCCCATGTCTTATTGGTGGAATTGGGTTGTTCCCAGCTCTCCTACTGCCTTCTGAAAAATACAAACAGAATCTCAGAGAGTGAGATCAGTATAGGTTAAATGAGACAACATGGCTATTTTGGCTAGCTCCGAATGGGTGTAGCCTTTCTGTAGCTCTCTGGTAGTGGGAATTTCCTCTTGGAGCCGGGTTCTTGGTCTCCATAGGATTTTAGCCATGGATCCCAGTTCCTTGTCACTGAGCAGAACTCTTAGCCAATCAGCAAGCCATTGATTGCCTTCCTCGGTTTAGTGCCACTATTGCACAGATGAGCACTTCTTGACTTGCTGGTCTCTTCCATATAGCCGTGTGTTCAGCATTCTCGTGATAACCATCTGAATTGTATATCAGTGGTCTCTTCTTTCTCCAAATATCATTGACCAATTTCCCCTGACAGCTCATGTAACACCTTCCGGTGCTACACATGCTACCATCTGGGAGCTGGTTGCCATTCTGGATCTAGCAGGATCTCTTGGTGTCGTTCGACGACACTTCATGGTTTTTTCAGCAAACACTTCCTTTCTGAGTCTATAGTCATTTCATGTTACTCCCTGACATACTTAATAGAGGTGGATAGAGTGAGAAGAAAGCAATCCAAGGCACATCTCCATACAGGGCAGAGATTACACAGCTCATGTGAGAAGATATTGCAAGACTTGTTCCACTTCATACCAACAATCCTGAGATCTTGGCCTCTGCCTCCGCTGTTCTTCCTGTCACCTGAGAGATCATTGCTCTCAGTGACGGCTTACAGAGAGTGGCACCTGTTCTCTTCATGCTGGGGTCATTGGTGTGGGTACCATTGGCACTTTGGATGGGGCTTTCCTGCACACTGAGGATGTATGTAGCATCCTAGGCCTCTATGAGCTGCTTCATTTGTGACCACCAAAAATGTAAGTGTTGTAGCTACCTTCTTGTTGCTGGGACAAAACACATGATCAGAAGCAGCTTATGGAAGGAAAGGGCCAATTTCAGTTTACAGTTTTGAGAGGAGGTTTCATCGTGGAAGGAGAAGCATGTCAGGGATGAGCAGAAAGCCTGGGTCACATCTCCACATTGGTGGGAAGGAAACAGCCTCAGAGTGAGTGAGCTTGGCAAGGGGAATCTGGGCTGTAACACCCGAAAGTCCTCCCCCAGCAACACACCTCTTGCAGCAGGGTTCCATTTCCCAAAGATCAAACAACTTTTCAAAACTGCCACCAGCTGGGCCAAGTGTTCAAATCCCATGAGCCTATGAGGGATGTGTCATTTAAACCATCATACTGTGCATTACCACATGTCTCCATGGGCAACACTGACGCTATTTGAGAACCATTGTCAGGTGACATGAGACAAACTGAGAAGTTTCCTACTAGGTTTGGGGAACTCTATAGATTAACTTGTGAGGTCACAAGTTTCAGGATCAACTTGTGATGGAAGAGGCTACATGTTCTAGTATCCTCTTCCACAATACTTGTCTACAGCAAGGATTTTAGGAACTTAAATCTTTTATTTTTTATGTTCAATTTTATTACTATTTTTCTTAATATTTTAAAAGACATCTTTGGGGATGGGGAGGGGGGCATTGGGGAATTGGGGCTAACAACTCATTATTTGCCCACCAAATAATGTAATTCATTATGGACAATATATATATATATATAAAGACATCTTATTTTAGTTAGCCAAGGCTAGCCTGGAGCACCCCATATACCTCAGGCTGGCCTCAAACTCCTAGCAACCTTCCTACCTTAACCTTCTAAGTACGGGGATTACAGGCAAGAGCCACCACTCCTGGTTTGTAACTTCTTTTGTTGCTTTGAGATACAGAGAGTTCCTCTTCATTGGTTTTTGAACAATTAGTGCTGTTAATTATTTTTACCCTGAGCTTTTATTCCCTGTGAGGCTTTTGAAGATGTGTATTGTGAGGTGGTACCTTACCTTTTGGCAATTTTTTTCCTTTAAAGTAACAAGTGTCATGATGTCATTGATTGAATACTTCTATTATGATGCATTCATCAAGTTACTAGTTCAACAGAGTTCTATGTTCTGTTTCAGAGTTCTAAAGAATATTGTGACATTATCTTGTAGTTTTTAAATTATCAAAGCAGAGATGCGCCTCACATACTGTTTGTTGATAGGCAGACATAGGTAGGTGTCAGGAATCATCTAGCTCAAAATATCTCATCTTAGTTTTCTTTTAAAAAAAAATTTTAGCCAGGCATGGTGGCACATGCCTTCAGTCCCAGCACTTGGGAGGCAGAGGTAGGAGAATTGCTGTGAGTTTGAGGCCACCCTGAGACTACATAGTGAATTCCAAGTCACCCTGGGGTTAGAACGAGACCCTACCTTGAAAAAAATATATATATATATATACATATATATGTATATATATATATATATAAATTTTATTTGCAAGCATAGAAAGTGCATGTGCCCCAGGACCTCTTGCCATTGCAAACAAACTCCAGAAACATATGCCACTTTATTCACCTGGCTTTATGGGGGTACTGGGGAATCGATTCTGGGCCATAAGGCTTTGCAAGCAATCACCTTTAACCACTAAGTCATCTCTCTAGCCCTCATCCTACTTTTACTTTGTGACTGTTTAAATCATTTTACTTTGGCCTTGAGATTCCACTCAGAAAAAGAAATGAGAGCGTCATGTTGGTCTCTTAATTCATTGGTCACTGGGAGCAAGTATATACAAGACTTCTGTCATGCCAAGGATTGTCAAAATGGAAGGACAAAACTATGAAGCCATCCATGACCTCTGAGGGTCTGTGGACTAACAGGGAAACAGGTGCTAGGCACTGCTTCCTGGGGTCCTTGCTATTTCATCCAAAATCTGGGGTAAGCAGTGTCATTCCAGCCCCTTGACAGGGGCACCAGGCTGTGAGGCTTCACTCTGCCCAGTCACTTGATCTTCTAGCCAAGAGAGCCCACCGTGGTAGTGGCCATTCCATTGTGAGAGAATGCCCAAGAAGATCAATGTGAAGATGGAGAGATTGGCTTGGACTCACGGTTTCAGAGATTTTTGTTCATGGTCACTTGGCTCCAATGTTTCTGGGTAGAAGCACAACACTGGGGGATTTATGGTCAAGCTAAGCTGATCCCCTCTTCGTGGCATCTAGGGAGCAAGAAGCCCACCCACCAAACCCTTAGGGCTTAGCAGCAGATTAACCCATTGACAATGTCAACGCCTTGTGATCCAATCATCACTCAGAGGCACCCACTCCAAACCCTGCACATGGGGTCCATACCTTTAATTCATGAGCCTGTAGAGGACATTTCTTATCTGAGCCACAAGGAGAGGGAGGAGAGCTCTGCACACCATGCCAGGGGCCTCAAGGACTTGCCCATCGGCAAGAACCAGGCAGTCTCCAGAACTCCAGATAGGCTTGAGCACACAGAACTGGGCACATAGGCCTGTTCTCAGGGATAAACCCATGTTCTTCCCAAGGTTCCCTCCCAGCACCTGCTCCAAGTCAGCCCCACACCACTGTGAGGAGTGTGCAGCCTTAACTAGCTGGGGTTTTTCTTGTTTTCTTCAAACAGAGCAAAGGGTTTTCGTGCATGGATGATGTTGGGTACCTGAGCCATCTTTCCTGATGTGTGCTTAGTGTGCTTATGGTGTGTGCTTGGCTTCTTTGTGGGAGGCTAGAGAAGCCTGTGTTCCCTTCCTACACTCAGTGCTGGTGGCAATCTTCTCCCAGCCACCTGATATTAGGTTCCTGTCAAGTGCTGAAAGTGCCAGGGCCATTAAAACAGTCCCCCCACCTGGATGTGTTATAAAGCATTCTGGGTCCTCCCTTCCCATATTTCCCCCTACCTCCAAGGAAGCAGATGCCACCTATAGCCCTGCTACCTCATGAGGATTTGCAGGCAGAAGGCCCTGTTGATTATTACATTGGTGTGTGTGTGGACACAGCAAATCCCACTTTTCTTCTGTGCTGACGTTTAGCGTGGGCTAACCACATCAGATGCAGAGCCTTTCAGGACTCTGACTCTGCTGCATGTCTTCTGATTCCTTAGTCTGCTGTCTGGGAGAGGACAGACTGGGGCGGGACATTCCCCACGTGTGAACATGAGCATAAGTACCAGTGTATGAACATGTGAACCCCATAAGAGGTCTGCTCTCTAAGAAGCAGATGGATTGCTCTTCTCAGCACTAATGTGTCGACCGTCCTGCACGCTCCTCTCCACAGCTACACAAGCCACTTCTTGGTGAAAAATAGAAAAATGAGGCTTTCAAAAGTCACTTTTACCCAAGCAGACTTGATTCAGCACTAACCTAATTCCACAGAGGGGAAAATCCCACCAATTTGGGAGAAGTCACTTGCAGATGGCTTTGGCTTTTGTGTGCCCTGCTGACCTCCCCCAAGACCCTGTCTGCTTACACAATGATGATAGTCAGACAAGTGGGCGATTTTCCTCAGCCCTTGGGGGCTTTTAAACCATTCCACGGGATTACACAAGCAAAATGAGCTAAATAAAAGATGATGTGTGCTAACTGTCAGGAAACATGCTTGTCAAGATTCTAATATCCCTTGAGATAGAAAATTGGATTACTGAGTCTTAGCTACGTACACATTCCATTCTGGGTGATAAGCCCAGGTATATTGACACGGAAAGTCCCTCTTGATAGATCTTAGCGATGGGAGGTTCTCTTTCCTCTCCCTCTAGTTTGGGTAGTTATAATCAAGAGTCCAGATTAAGTTAGTTGGTTAGACCTGAGACCACCTTGACAGTGAGACTCCAAACTGTGATGTGCCAAAAGTCTCACTCAAAAAACAAGCAACTATATATTTGTGAAATTGAATGTATTGAGGTCACACTCCTACTTGGCACCATGTGGATAGTGAAGGAAGGGTCAGCCAGGAGGTAATAAAAGAGCCACTGCTTGTGTTCTGTGCTGGTTCCAACATTTCAGGCCTTGACTGGTGCAGCCTCCTGCTGACCACCTTGCATAAGTCTTGGTGGGATTCCTGCCAAGCAGACTCTCAGGGTAAGCATAGCTCTGAGTATCAGCCTTCTCTGTGTTGCTGGTAGCAGCCACACTGGAGGGGGAAACATTTAACTACAATCATGCTATCCCATATTGGAAAGGATTAAGAATAATGACTTAAAATCTGAAAGTATTTGCAAGGGTTAGAGGTGGGGGGTCATTTGTGTCACAGGTGTTAGAGCCAGCAAATGACAGGGAGGTTGGTATTTGGATGGTGCATCCATTGTAGAGATAAATAATATTCTCTGGAACACATTTCTCAAACTGTGTTCCTCAAGGCCGCACGATACCAGCCGTGTCCTACTTGGAAGGACGCCTGTGATTTTGTAAATTAGGAAATCTCTACATCCCACAAATTTAAATACAGTCTCTCTAACAAGAGACGGCAGTGCAAGTTAGCAAAGCGAGATAGAAACTGTGCCAAATGAATTCCACCTGGAAATATCTGCACACTTTGAGGCTCTTTGAGATGCTATTCTTGTCTGAGGCTATTCTTGTCTGTTTTTGTCTGACCCTCCAAATAGTTAAAGATTAAAAACCATATGTTCAAAAGATCCCAAAGTGATGGATACAGTTGCCCAAAAGTTGAAACTTGAAAACCTCAATAAGTAAAAGATGGAAAAGCAATAACCATGTGTGTAGTTCCCTGCTCATTTTTGGGACAAAGTAGCCAACCAGAAGCAGCTGATAGGAGGAGACAGGGTTTATGTGGCTTTCAGGGTTGAGGGGAAGTTTCATCGTGGCATGGAGGGGCAGTGGCTGGACATCTCTTCTTGCCACAGCAGCTGGAAAGTAGCAGCAAGTGAGCTAACTAGCACTGGTAAGCTTGACTAATCCACCTCAAGGTCCTCCCCCAGCACCTCCTCCAGCAAGGCCCCACCTCACAAAGGCTCCAGCAGCTGAGCACTGAGGCTTCATCAGACCACATCAGGCTATAGAAGACACTCTGTACTCAAATTACCACACCATGTTCCTCACGTGTAAGAGACCCATTGTTAACCTAAGATTGTACCCTTTCTCATTTTCATCTTGCTACCGTCTCACACATTCACATTATCCACTTCATATGATGTGTGGGGAAACCAAAGACACTTTTATAATCTGCTTTTTCCACTTAGTTTTTTTTTATAAACACTTCCCATGTCATAATATCCTACTTTGTCATTACAGCAGTTAACCTATTCATAGCTGGGACAAAACCTCCGACCTGAAGCAGCTTATGGGAGGAAAGGTTTTATTTTGGCTTACAGTCTCTGGCAGGGGAAGCATGGCAGAGCAGGAAGCTGGGGCCACATCTTGTCACAGCAGCAGGGAGGAAGTAGTCTGAGTGAGAGAGCTCTGAGCATCCAGTGGGATAGACTGATAAACCTTAAAGTCCACCTTTCGTGACACACCTCCTCCAGCAAGGCTCTTCTTCTCAAAGACTCCATAACCTTCCCAGGTTGCCAACTAGCTGGGGACCAAGTATTCAGAACACATTAGGACATGGGGAACATTTCACAATCCAGCCACCACAGTCATACTTTTCAATGGCCCTTTCATGTTCTAGCACAGTTGGAACCCTTTGGGCCTTTAAAATAGGAGCCTGCAGGCCGCCAATCTAAGAGCGCGATCAATGTGGCCCAACATGAAATTGTAACTTTAAAAGATTGAGATTTTTTTTTTTTATAAGTAACTCAATCCTGTGGTTCTCAAGCATGACCCGATAACATTGTGTCACAATGTCAAAAGGTTGGGTACATTTATCTGTAATACTGGACATTTGTTTGCAGGGTGAAAATGTCTTTTCCTATGACAAGCATTGTCATTGTTTATAAGAACACACTTAAAATATGTGCATCCCTGGATGCTTATTTGACTTAAGCTTTGCATAAACTTTTCTGAAGGGTTGTCGTTTTCAGGTCTGTATATCTCTTAGAGGAACTGTTACACAGCCTCCTTGCTGGGTCTTGGAGTCTGATGGTCTTCTATAAACCTGATCTATCACTTAACTTTCTGAATTTTCAATCGTTGGTCTCCAGAGTTATAGAGTGGCAATAAAACATTGATTACTTCATTGGATCACTGTGAGCATTAATGAGACTTACTTGGAAAAGTGTGTGTGTGTGTGTGTGTGTGTGTGTGTGTGTGTGTGTGTGTGTGCCTGTGTATGTGTGCATTCACTTGTGCATTCTGATGCCTGGGGGGATGGGAGTGAGGAGAAAGGGGAAGTGTGTTCCAAGACCAATGTGACCTCTGCATATCCTAAGGACTTCTCTCCAGTGGTTCCTCATTTTCTGGTAATGGGGGATCAACATGGCTATGGCCCAGTCCTGAACTTGATGCCCAGCTCTGCCAACCTTAGTCCCTAGACATTGTGTGTCACAGAACATCCTCTACTCCAGCGCCTGGAGCAGAGAGATTAATTGAAGTCCCATCGGATTGAGAACTGGTACGATGATTCAATGAGGTCATGGTGGTATGTGGAGTGCCTTCCATATGCACGGTCACTTAGCCTCCCTCAACCCCGTGTCCACATCTTTAAGCAATAAATCAGAACTCTAAGGACAGTCAATCACTTAAGACTAGGTGGAGAGACTAGCATG
>PVHP010035232.1:0-18601 GCA_004024765.1 Zapus hudsonius | reverse complement strand
GAGGGGAGGGGAGGGGAGGGAAGAAGAAGCTGGGTGTGATTAGTGTTAGGGGTAGGGGTAGCAGAGGTAGGAGGATCACCGTGAGTTCAAGACCAACCTGAGATACAGACTGAATTCCAGGTCAACCTGTGCTAGAGCAGGACCCTACCTCGAAAAACCAAAAATAAAGTATTGCCAGATCTAGGGATGTAGCCCAGTTGACAGAGTGCTTGCCTAGCATGCATGAGGTCCTGAGTTCAAGCCCCAGCACTATAACTGTGCATGATGGTGCACACCTGTAATCCTAGCACTTGGGAGATGGAAGCAGAAAGATCAAGCTCATCAACTATATCCAGTTCTAGTTCAAGGCCAGCCAGGGCTCTGTGAGACTATCTCAAAAGATGTTTTTTAGAAAGAAGGGACAGTATACAAATCCCTCTATTGGTACCAGGGTGGGATGTCACAATAAACTGTGGGGTGACACATATTCCAGGCACCTGCCACTCACCACACTGACCTTGAGAGTCCATGGATCATTCTCTCATCCCCAGACCAGCTGCCCCAGCTCTCAGTTTAAATCCAAAGACCACACCTCTGCCAGGAAGGTCCGCAAGTCCTTTTCCTAGCTGGGGAGGAGTCCCTCTTGGCTCTCTGATTGGCTGTAGAAACACCTCCCCTGGGCAGGGCTCCAGGCCTCAGGGAAAGACCTGTTTTCAGTGTGGACTTCCTCTCAAGAACAATAGTAGCAATGATTCCTGTCCTGCTCTCCTTGCCTGCTCCTTCTGGGTCACACAGTCCCCCAGGAGACCCAAGCTGGTCCTTACTCTCTGGTCTTTCTCTACACCGGATTGTCCAGACCCAGTGAAGGCCTCCCCAGGTTTCAAGCCACCGCCTTCCTCAATGACCAGGCCTTCTTCCGTTATGACAGCGACAGCGGCAAGGCAGAGCCCGTGGGACCATGGAGTCAGGTGGGAGGAATGGAGGACTGGGAGAAAGAGAGCCAACTTCAGAGGGCCAGGGAGGAGATCTTCCTGGAGACCCTGAAGGACATCGTGGACTATTACAAGGACAGTCAAGGGTCTCACACCTTTCAGGGAATGTTCAGTTTTGAGCTCTGGAATACCAGGAAGAGTGGAGCATTCTGGAGGTACGTATACGATGGATTCATCGACTTCCACAAAGAAATCCCAGCCTGGGTCCCCTTAGACCCGGCAGCTGTGAGCACCAAGAAGAAGTGGAGGCAGAAAGTGTCTATGTGCAGACGGCCAAGGCATGCCTGGAGGAGGAGTGCCCTGGCATGCTGCAGAGGTACCTGAACTACAGCAGGTCTCACCTGGACCGACAAGACCCTCCCACAGTGTCACTCACCAGCCACATGGTCCCAGGAAGAAACAGGACGCTCAAATGCCTGGCCAATGACTTCTGTCCTTAAAGAATTAGCCTGCACTGGAACCGGGAAGGCAAGGTGTGGAAGTCTGAATCAGAAGATGTCCTTCCCAGTGGAAATGGCGCTTACCAGACCTGGGTGACAGTGAAGGTGCCCCCTGAGGACAGAGCCCCCTACTCGTGCCACTCACCGTACAGTGGGATGAAAGGGGGAAAGCAAAGACTGAAGCCAGTCTGGGGACTCAGCCTCAGTAAGTCGTCCTTTCCTCCTGACACAAGAGAGCTGGACTCCGGAATGTCACTGACAAGACAAGGCCCCCAGGGAAAGCAGTGGGAAGGACAGTGAGAACCCAGGTGGTGGGTTTGGAGACAGATGACATGAGTGCCAACCACTGACTGCACTCTCCCTGCCCTATCGTCTCACCTTGTAAAATTTCCCATTGTCTGCTCTGTAAACCCTTGTAATGATCCTCATGCCCAACGCAACAGAGAGAGGTATTAAAAAAATAAAAATAAAGTGTGAGCCATCACACCCTTTATAATTCTGTAACTTCCAACAGTTTCTTAAACTGCTTGGGTATTGTGGTGGTTTGATTGTATGGACCCATAGAGTCAAAAATTCATTTTATTAAGACTGAGCTTACAACTTTAGTCTCTATCTAACAGAGTCCTGATAGGACTCATAAGTCCCACCTTCAGGTGTGTTCATAGTCAGTTTTAGCTCCTGCTATTCATGGTTGATGGGTATTTGGGTGCTGACTTTCTGGAATGATTTGTGGAAGTGACCCAGCTTCTTTGATCATTGATAATGCTTCCCCTGGATTCTGTAAACCTGAAATAAACTCTTTCCTCCCACAAACTGCCTCTGGTAAGAGGTTTCTCTGGCAATTTGGTAACTGCAACAGTAAAATTGGTACAAGAAATGTGGGCATTGCTATGATGACCTGACTAGAAGGGTTTTGGTCTTCTGGAACTTATTTGTGGGAGTAATGGGGAGCATTTGGTACTCTGCAATGGAGAAGGTTTGCAGAATTGTAAGAAGACGGTAGGAGACAAAGAGTTGGACACAGGAGGACCTCAGCCCATTTAGAGTTCTCTTAAAAGGCCAGATTTCTTTATATCCCAGAGGGTGTTTTCAGTCTGGCAAGAGTATAAAAAGATCATTGCCTTCTTTTTTAAGAATTTGAGGAAAATTAGTTTTTGTAGGCTCTGGGAGTCAAATTCTTCCCAATGCCTTAGCAGAAAAGCAAGTGGGTTCCTTGTGGAACCTTGAAGAGGACTACTCCAAGCTTCAGGGCAAAAGAGAAATACAAGACTAAGCTGTCATATGAAGATGTATCTAGCAGGGTCGTGTATGAGAAAACCTCTTTCATCATGCTCTGTACCTGCTGCCACAGCAAGGAACGGGACCTCAAAATGTCTGGGTTCCAGCCACAATATCAGTATGATTTTTCAGTGTATTTTATTATTTCACCACTTAACTCCTCTTATATCCCTGCCATTTCTGATACCTTTAGTTGCTGGTAGCCTAAAACCTAGTTGGACCAAGAGCCAGTAGCTGCTCTTGGAAAGAGACTTTCTCTTCATATGTTTGAAGAAACCATTGTAGCCATGTGTGTTACTTTGGTCCAGTTAGCCCTGGTATCTTCAAGATCAGGCCCCAGACAGGGCACATGTTGCTCCATGGCAGGAAGAGTGCAAAGATGACATGTCATTTAGGAGAAAAGACAGCTTAACAGCTTACATGTAATGTACTGTAAAGACTGTACTTGTAAGTCTAGGATCTACAGATTTAAACCCTTACCAAAGGAGCCCTAAATTGAGCACAGGATTTAGTCTTACCAATGGGACCCAAACAGATTCTTACTGATGGGACACTAAATTTGGGGTTTACAGTTTTTTAACAACTTTATTGTCAATAATTAGATACATTGTATGAGCAAATCTTGTAGTAATATCTCCATTTACCTCCTCTCTGTTCACAACCCACTGGGGGCCCTCCTCAGTGGGCATATTGGATCATATTGGTTATGAATTGCACAAGAGGAAGCCAGTTTTTTTCCTCCTTTGTGTGCTGTTGCTGAAGGGGGCAATGACTCTGGATATTCTCCCACTGTTCCAGGTCCTTCTGGCCCTCATGTTTTCCAATGAGAAGTCTGAGGTAACTCTGATGGGGTTGCCTTTATATGTGATGAGTTGTTTCTCTCGCTGCTGTTAGTGCTCTCTCTGTTTTCTAGGTTGATCATTTAAACAAAAATATGTCTTGGAGAGGTCTTTCTTTGGCCCTGTGTGTGTTTTGGGTTCTGTCAGTCTCTTGTATCAAGACTGGACACTATCTTGCAAGAATGGCAAAATTTTCATCTATAATTTTGTTGAATATGTTCTATATTACTCTGACCTGTATTTCTTCCCCCTCTGGTATCCCTATTATCCTGATGATTGGTCAATTTAGTGTGTCCCACAGTTCACCTCTATTTTGTTCATATGATTTTTAATTCATCAATGTTTGTAGAGTCCCTATTCTGTCTTCTTCTTTCTTCTTCTGTCTTGTCTTTGAGGTCTGAGAGTCTGTCCTCCAGGTTATTGACTCGGGGATCAAAGAATTATAAAGAGGCTTTAAATATATCTGTTTGATTTTTGTTTTCAGTTACATTTTTCTTCATAGTATCAGGGTGCCCTTCACCACCTTGTGTGCACTCTGGGCCCAAACACACTTGGCCCCTCACCAGTCCAGATTTCCCAAGACTCACAGATACTGGAGGACCCAGGGCACAGACTGCAAACCCCATCCTTGGGCCTCTAACAGCCGGACAGGCTATGTAACCCAGCTATGAGGAAGCAATAGCCTGGACAGCAGGAAAGTTCCTCCAGCTCATCTATGCAAATAAGGCATAGCAGGCTGCTGGCCCCTGCCAACCCCCTTATGGTTCCACACCAGCAAGAAGGTTCCTATATGTTTATAAGACATTCACAGGCAACCTTGCCCCCACCAATTACCTTGTGACCCCCTACTCCTGCACCTCCTTCTCCCTTGTGGATAAATGCTGTTTCTCCCCACTGAACAAAAGAACTGTCCATGACATTGTCTCCCAGGTGTCTGTACCCATTGTACTCACTGCCATTCGAGACCCTGCTCTCTCCAGCTCCTCAGACACCAGTGAGTGCTGATGCACAGCAGAGCTCTCTGTGCAGAGTAACCAGAGCTGGCACCTGACCAGGGACTCTCTGAGATGTATTGGGAAGAATGAGTACCCCTACTGAGGGGAATTGGCTGTGACTACAGTGGCCTCGTGTGGGACCCTGCTGAGGGGCATGGAGAACATAGGGTTAAAGGAAAATTGAGCCTGGCCTGAAACCCCAATGATCTCATCCTTTATTGAGATTGAGCCCATTAGGAGTTCGGCCTTGTCTCCTTTTATCCTAAAAACTCCAGACCCCTGACAGGCCTCAACAAACTATGATAAGCCAAGACACTTGCAGGCCTGAGTTTAGTAAAGCTCACACACCACAACTGCAATAACAAGCCTGGACAATAAATGTGTAAAGGTCACAGCTCCTCTGCAGCCACTGTTATCCATTACATGTATAAAGGCATGTAATTCTCGCCACTTGGAGCTAAGAAAGCCCCTCCAATTTATCTATGCAAACTAGGCATCCCCATGTTACTGACCCCTGCTAATCCCTTCAAGAAACATCCACAAACTACCCTGTCCCTGCCCATCACCTTGCCACTTAAGCCTCTGCCTCTGGCTTTTCCTCTATATAAACAACTTTTTAAATTTTCTTATTATCCATAATTAGATACACTAAATAAGGGAATAATGTGTTGATGTCTCCAATTCCCCTATTTCCCTCTTCCCTGTCCCTGGTCAGTTGGATAGCCTTCTCCATGGGCAGTCTGGATCAGTCCATGGGGTAAGGGGTTGTGTTAACTAGGAGTTAACCTGGTTCCACCCGCCTTTGCATGTTGTTACTGATGTGGGCCATGTCTCTGGATATTCTCCCCCAGCATGTCTCTAACAATCTTTCCGCCCCCTCTTCCACTCAGTTCCCTGAGTCATGGTGGGTGAGTATTAAGGCTGCTTTATTCTTGAGGCATGAGGTGCCTCTGTACTTCTGCTTGAGGTTGTGTTTAAAATCATTGGTGTCTGTTTCGCTGGTTCATCCTGAGTTGACCGACTGGCTGTGGCTATAGGTCTCTTGCTTATCCCATCACTGCCTGTGGGGTTCCATGTGGATCCTCCACAGTAGGTCTGGGGTGGCGCATCTCTTGCCAGGAAGACAGCTATCAGCCTGCGGCTCGTTGGTAGGGTTGAAAGAGCCACTGCTCTCTCATAGCCTTCTGAAAAATACAAACAGAATCTCCATCGGAGAGTGAGATCAGTATAGGTTAATCGAGATACACTTTCCTGCTGAGTTGGCTAGATTCTATTGTTGGTAGCCTTTTGTAAATCACTTGTAAAGTGAGTTTCTTTTTGGTGTCCTAAGATATTGGTTCCCTTTGTAATTTACCCTGAAATCCCAGTTCCAGTCAAGGACTCCCCTTCACTGAATGGATTTCTTGGCCTAATTGTCAGCTGCTGATTGCCTCCCCTAGGCTTTGGTGCCTCCATTGCACAAGTATTCCCTTCATGGTTTGCTGTTCTCTCCCATGGACTGCCCATGGAGGAGGATATCAACTAACCCAGGACAGGGAAGAGGGAAATAGGGGAACTGGAGACGTCAACACATTACTCCCTTATTAAGTGTATCTAATTATGGATAATAAAAAAATTCTCTGTACAAAGAAAAGTCCAGGACAGACCAATTTACTGCCAAAGTCTACCAAACCATTAAGAATGAGCTACTCCTGTGCTCCTCAAACCAAACCACAAAACAAAAAAGGGTAAAACTCACTCTACAAGTATCACCCTCATATGAAAAAGAATATAACAAAAAATAAAACTATAAACCAACTTCAGTGATGATAATACATACAAAAATTCTCACAAATCACATTCAAGAGCATATTAAGAAAATCATACACCATGAACAAATGAGTTTCATCTCAGTGATGCAATGTTGGTTCAATATGTGAAAGTTAATAAAAAATTAATTAAATAATTAAAAAATGAAAGTTAACAAATGTCACATAAATAAATTGAAGGACATAAATCACATAACCATCTCAATAAACACAGAAAAAAATACCTTGACAAAGTTCAACATCCATTCCTGATAAAAAGTCCTAAAGAAAATAGGAATAGGCATAACTCAACAAAGAAAGGATATATATGACAAACCTATGCATTTAGCATTATACTAAATGGGAAAAAATAAAAACATTTTCTCTAAAATAAGGAACAAGAAAGTGTGTTTATTCTTATAGTTCTTATTCAGTATAGTGATCAAAGTCTTAGCTAGAGCAATAAGACAAGAGAATGAAATAAAATGGAAGCAAATAGAAGAAGAAATCAAAGTTTCCCTTTTACAGATAAAATGGTCTTATATGTAAAAACTTCTAATGTCTCCACCATAAAACTCTGAGATCTGATAACCGTGTTGAAGCAAAGTAGTAGGATACAAAATCAACATAGAGAAACCACTAATCTTTCTATAAACCAAGAGAAGGAAATTAGGGGGAAAATTTTTACATTCACATTGTTACATTACACTCCCAATGAGTAGTTTCATTCTTTTTTAAATAAAGTTTTCCTTTACTCAAAAATACAAATAAAACAATGATAATAAATTACTAGCATTTTATGGAACCTTACAATAGACCAGTCACCTAGTGACATATATAAGAAAGATGTCTGCCTATGAAAAGAAAAGTATGAAAGGTAAATTGATTATTCATCTTTATTCTAAGATTCCAAGTCATAATGATATATGATTACTGAGAGTTTACATAATAATCTATGATAATTCTTCATAAAAGTTGGAAAGGATTATAAATAATTATACAGACATTACTGCTAGTGTTGGGGTTTTTAAAACATATTTATTGTCAATAATTGGATACATTGTATGAGCAAGTCTTGTGATGGAACCCCCATTTCCCTCCTCCCTGTCCCCACTTCTCTGGGAGCCCTCCTCATTGGGCTTGTTAGACCAGACCATGGGATAGGGGGTTATGGATTGTATGAGAGGTAGGCAGGGTTTTTTTGTGTATTGTTGCTGAGAAAGGCAAAGTATTTCCATTCTTGTTTAAGAAAAAAGCATTTGAAAATAATAGCAGCACTGACAAACAGATGACTCCCAAGCCTTGACATCAAAAAGAAGAGACATAGGGGCTTTACCTGCTCCTATCTGCTCATAGGCAGAAGCTCTCTGTGCTCGTGTCTTTTCTTCTTTTATGTGCTTTAAGTCTATCTATAATCTAATAAAATCTCTCTAAGCCCTAAAAAGTAGAACGGGAAAAGCCTGCTTTATTTCTTTAGATAAGCTTTATTTTGCTTTAAGCTGCTGAGGATGGAGCCCAGGATATTTCTGAGTAGCTCAGGAAGGTCTCTGTTGTAGTCAACTTCATGTTGCTGAGATGAACACCCAACCAGAGAGAGAGTTTATGGGAGGAATGGGTTTATTTCAGTTTACAGATCTAGGGTAAAGTCCATTGCAGGTGGAAAAAGCTGACTTCCTTTCACAGATCCAAGTAGAGAGAAACCACCAAACAGCCAGCACCATAAGCAAACAGAAACTACCAGAGAACAATGGGCTGGAAATCAGATCCTTCCCAATGTTAGAGCTGGACTCCAGGATCCACCAGGAGTGATATCTCCTCCAGATGGACAGCTAGAGACCCATGTTGCAAGTTAATTTTAATAAAACACATAAGTCTATGGGTCAAATTCAAACTACCACAATCAGGTGCACTCCTGCCTATAAAGTGTGTAGCATATTTAGTTAGGGCCTGTACACTCTGGGCAGTGAGATGCATAGAATGGTTATGGCCTGTACACTCTGGGTGGGTGAGGGACACCAGAATGTTTGGGGCCTGTGCTCCAGGTGGTAAGGTGCACAATGTTTTTGAAGCCTGTACCCTGGGGTAGGTGAGGGGTGCAACATATTTGGGGCCTGTGCATTTCAGGCAGTGAGGTAGGTGGCATTTTTCAGGCCTGTGTGCTCCCTCAGATGAGGTATGAAGGGTGTTTGGGGCCTGTGCACTTCAGTGGTGAGGTTTGCAGTATATACGGAGCCTGCATGTTCAGGACTAGTGAGTTGCCAGCATGCTTGGGGCCTGTGCACTTGGACAGGGGAGGGATTGACAGCATATTTGAAGCCTGACCTGGGTTAAGTGAGGAAGTGTTAATTTCAAGCATGTTTTAGACCCCATTTGGGGAGGGTCCTACAACTTCACCAAGCTTGGAAGTAACACATTAGACTGCAAAACCCAATCTGCCAAGCCTGTGGCTGAAGCCCTAGTGCCCATACAATCTTGGGTATGATGGTACAGCAGGGGCCAACTGTGGGGCAAGCCCTGAAAGTTATTGTTAGGTGAACTTGCTCCACTTGGGGACCCAGCGGTAGCTGTGAACAGAAAGCATCCATACTACCTCACTTCAGAGCAACCTGGAGCATCAGCCCTATGTCCCACAGAACCCCAGTGTGGATCACACTCCAAAGTTCTTAGGCAGTAAATAACACTAGGATACTTGAGCACTGCCAGGACAACAAGCAAACCAAGCAGGTTACGTTCACACCCTGACTCACCTGGATGTGCTAAACACAAGAAGGACCTCTGTTTGGGCCCTATGTCATACAGGCCAAGGAAGGGAGCAGACAACCTACCCACACTTCCCTCTTAACAAAAGCTGACCCGACTGAATAATTCAGGGGCCTCAAGAGGGACAAGTACCTCACTCTCAATACAACAAGAGGTCAAACTAGAGATGGGCAAACCCCAACACACAATAAACAATGCAAGACATCAAGTCAACAGATCCCAACCAAAAACAAACTTAGCCTCTTAATGGAAGCTTCCAATGAAAACAAAGAGGATACACCTGACATAGAATCCACAATGAAGACTTGCTTAAAAAATAAATTAAAATAAATGGAAAAAAGAAAAAATAATATACAAAATTAAAGGAACCATAAACAAGCATACATTGGAACTAGAAAAAAATCATCAAAGAACCAACAATTGCATAAGTTTTTAAGAGCCACACCAAGAGCATATAGTTTTCACTTTTTGACTCAGCATAATAGAAGAAAAGCAGAGAGACCTAAATAGACAGATAAACAACTTAAACTTGAATCAACAAATGGATGACATTAACAACCAGTGGATCAAGCTTAATGGGGAAATGATCAATTTCAAGCATGAATTCCAAGAAAAAATAAAGTTGAACCAGGGCATGAAAATGGAACTCAATAGAGGGGTAGAAAGTATGCAGAAACATATAAGAGAGAACTCTTAAAAGCCTCCGCTTTTAAGAAAGCCTCACCAACAGAGTAGACCATGTGGAGAACATAATTTCAGAAATTGAAGACAAGACAGAAATTGGACTGGGGGCCCAAAAATGATAAGTTCAAAAAAAATCATGTGAAGAGAATATAAGGTAAAAGTTGGATACACTAAAAAGGCCAAATATCCACGTCATGGACATACAAGATAGAGAGGAAGTACAGGCCAAAGGCACGGAGAACATCTTCAACAAAATTATTGAAGAAAATTTTCCCACCCTTGCAAAAGAGAGACTCATTCAAATATACGAATCACAGAGCACCAAATAGAACCAAAGAACAAACACACCATGTGGCATTATACTTAAACTTCTAAACAATAAATACAAGAAGACAGTGCTAAAAGCAGCAAGAAAAAAAAACAGATCATTACATACAAAGGTAAGTCCATCAGAATAATCTCTGTTTTTACACTGGAAACTCTAAAAGCCAGAAGAGCTTGGAATGGAGTATTTCAAACCTTGAGAGACTATGTCTGCCAACCCAAACTACTATCCCCAGCAAAAGTCTTTCTCATTATAGAAGGTGAAGGGAAAACTTTCCATGATAAAAGCCAGCTTGATGAATACTTGAATACAAAGCTAACTATACAGAGAAGTCTACAGGAAATATTCCACCTTGAATAGTCCAAAACCAATCTCAAAAGCCTACAAGTGGGAGAAACAACAAACAAACCTGGAACAGACACAAAAATGTATAAAACACAATACAACACCAAAAACTGCAAAACCTTCAGTATGATAACAATTAATTCACACCTCACAGTTATAACTCTAAACATAAATGGTCTGAACTCCCCAATCAAAAGACACAGGTTAACTGGCTGGATCAGAAAAATGAATCCATCTATCTGATATCTACAAGAAACCCACCTCATAGTCAAATATAGACACCTCCTCAGGTGAAGGGCTGAAAAAAAAAAGCTTTCTGAACAAATGAAAATAAGAAGTAATCTAGTATGGCTATACTAATTTCTGGCAAAATAGACTTCAAATCAAAAGAGACAAAGAAAGTCGTGTTTTACTCATCAATGGAACAATCCAACAAGAGGCTATCACAATCATAAACTTACATGCACCAAACACAGGCCAACCACATTTTATAAAGCAAAATAAACTTGATAACAAACATAAATAAATCCAAATGTCATCATAGTAGAAGACTTCCATATCCTGCTATCATCAATAGATCATCCAAGCAAAAAAAAAAAACCCACTAATTAGACCTAACAGATATCTAAAGAATATTCCACCCTAATTCCACATAATACACATTCTTCTTAGCAGCTCATGGAAACTTCTCTAAAATGGGTCATATATTAGGGCATAAAGCATGCTTCCATAATTCAGTAAACTTAAGATGACTCCCTGTACTATATCTGACTACAATGCATTGAAGCTAGAAATCAATTAGAAACAACAGAAAACATACCAGCACTTGGAAACTCAAAAACCTACTATTGAATAATGAATGGGTTGTGAAAGAAATTGTAACATTTCTAGAACTGAATGATAATCAAAACACATCATACCAGAATTTATGGTAAACATTGAAGACAGCCCTAAAGTAAAAATTTATAGCACTAAATGCCTTTACATCAAAGACAGAGAGATTCCAAATTAATAACTTAATCATTCACCTAAAAATATTGGAAAAACAGGAACATTCAAATCCAAAAAGCTAGAGACAGAAAGAAATAATCAAGACCAGGGTAGAAATTAATGAATTAGAAATTAAGAAAATGATAAAAAAAGATTTATGAAACAGCTGGTTCTTTGAAAAAAATAAGCAAGTTTGATAACCCCATGGCTAGTTTGATCAAAAGAAAAAAGAGAAGTCCCAAATTAACATGATCAGAAATGAAAATAGAGAAGTCACAATTGACACCAAGGAAATTAGCAGAATCACCAGGACATACTTACAAAACTTCTATTCCCTCCCCCCCCAAAAAAAATGGAAAAACTGAAAGAAATGGATTTCTAGACAGACAACACCTACCAAAACTCAGAGCACATAATCTTCCTAAACAAACCTATCACTTCCAATGAGATTGAACATATAATCAAAAAAACTCCCAACCAAAAAGAGTCCAGGACCTGATGAATTCTCAGCCAAATTCTACCAAAACTTCATTGAAGAACTGAAATCATTTTTTTCTCAAGTTATTTCACATACTTTCACCATGAACTCTAAATGGGTTAATAAGTCTATGGCCATACCACCCTGAACACGCCAGATCTAGTCTAAATGGGTTAATAAGCTCAATATAAGATCTGAAACTCTAAAATGAATGGGGAAAAATAGGGAAAACTCTCCAAGGTGTAGGACTGAGAAAAGACTTCCTAAATAGGATCCCAGTAACTCAGGAAATTAAATAATCACTCAACCACTGGGATCTCATGAAGCTAAAAAGCTTTTGTTGCAGACAAGCACACCATAAACAGAGTCAACAGATAACCCACAGAATGGGAGAAAATCTTCACCAGCTATACTTCCAACAGTGGCCAATTATCTATCTTTATTGCATCTCTATTCACAATAGCCAGGAATTGTAATCAACCCAGATGCCCATCAACTGACGAATGGATAATGAAGATATGGTACATTTACACAATGGAATTAATTCTATTTGGCCGTAAGAAAAAAAATGAAATTTGCAGAAAAATGGATGGTCTTGGAAAATATCATCTTAGGCGATGTAACACTGTCTAAGAAAGGTAAACACTGCATGTTTTCTCTTATATGTGGATCCTAAAGTGGACCAGTAGTAGAAGAGTCTAAAAGTAAGCAAGCATTAGTACTATGTGCATATAACTAGAAGTAGATCAGGAAAAAGAGGAACCAGGAATGGAGGAAAGGAGGCCAGATAAGCCAATAGAGGGAAAGCATATTAGGGTGGGTAGGTGGTTCAGGTCAAGGGAGTATGGGGAGCCAGCACAATAGGAACCTTCCTCCTGGAAACCAGTATACAAGATAGAATGCTCTATTAAGGGAGGTAGATGACCAGACCAAAATGCCCAGTAGAATGTGGAAAAAGCTTACACCTTAAACCATGGGCTCTGACTTGTGAATCCCAGGACCAAATGTGGGTTAACCCCTACAGTGAACAGTTGGCCAGGGTGATCTGTGTCACTCCCAAAAAAATGCAGGCCTTTTTACCAGACAAAACTGAAGTTACCACAGGCTACCAACTCAGAACTCCAAGACACAGAACCAAGAGCAAAGCCAGTCTTCGTCTGACAAACCCACATGGCACTGGAAAGTGCTATGGGAGCTACTGAAAGGCAATGGTTACCAACAGCATGAATAAGCAGGAGATGCTGCAAGCCACACAATCTACCAGCTAGACAAGAAGTACATACTCATGCAATAGTAGTAGCACACAGCCTGTTTGGGTAGCCAACTGCCCTCTGATTGGACATTAGACCTTCTCAGTGGGAAAGAACTCATAAACGGTACTGGGGACCAAGTCAGCACCCATGGTCGGGAAAATCACATTACCCAGGGAAAAGACCCCAGTTTCCCAGTCCAAGTCAAGTGGAAAGCAGCATCAGAATGTCTCTCGAGCTCCTGGGCAAAGTGGCTCTCACTCTTGGTTGGAAAATCGGTTTCATCTTCCCAATGACAGTGATCACTGGGGAGATCCAAGATCTGTAGATGTAAGAAAAGACAGCTGAATGCGCACAATGAGATGTGCCACCTCTACCCTGTTGACACGGGCCCAGAAGAAACTGCAGAGTGACATGATTCGTGGTTGTTGCTGCTCTATGGAAAATAGCTAGGACCAGCCCAATGTCCTTCAACTGGTGAATGGATAATTAAAATGTGATAAATCTGTATAATGAGGCTCTATTCAACAGTAAAGAAAAATGAAATTTATAATGAAATGGATGGATTTGGAAAGGATTATATTAAGTGAGGCAACCCAGGCCCAGAAAGCAAAATACCACATGTTCTCACTCATATGTGGATCCTAGCTGCAAATGTTTAGCTTTGTATATGAGTTGGAGTAAAAATCAGTAGAAGAGGCCAGGCAGCTAAAAGGGGATAGAGGGGAGGGATGAAAAGGGAGAACTTAAGGAGAGGGTATTGTAGATAAGTAGATGGGCAGGTTACTCGAGGTGGAATGGGAAGGTATTGAGTGAAGGAAGTGTGGAATTAGGGTTAATCAAAATTTAATATGTTATAGAGAAGCCTACCTTTTGGATAATGGTGCACCCAAAAGCCATACACTATTACTAGAAAAAAATTCAGTGCCAGGGATGGGATACGTTCCAATATGTTGTTGGCCATGGAGGTCCCTGATGCCCCCAAAACATTATAAGCTAATGCCAAGACTCTTGGTTGCCCACCAGAACTAGATGGTAAGGCCTTATTGCAGAAGACCACATATAATTGGGCTGCATGTCACTGAGAAATCAAGCTGGAGCTGAGCTGGAAACCCCTTCCCTGTTAACCAGCTGACAGAATGATGGAAAAGCTATGGCTTCTTGCAGCCCTATGGGAGAGAGAAGCCATCAGTGGTGGTGAGCAGCAGTGGACTTTGCAAGCCTTAAGACTGGTCAGCCAGGCCAAATGTGCCAACTGGGGAAATAGTGGCATGTCTATTATGGGGAAAACTAACTGCTCTCTAATTGGACTATTGGTCAGTGGAGGGAATACATGCCTGACACTGAAAACCTAGTCAAAAGCCTATGGTTGTGGAGGTCATGAGCCCTAGGGAATTACTGCCTGCTGTTGTCTGGCTAAATGCAGATGTTATGCCCACAAAACTGCCCTGGAAGCACTTTTTAAAATGTTTATACCCACATATTAATGCTACTCTCACTTTTCGTGACAGAAGCTTCCCTTGTGAACCCTGGGATAACACGAAAGTCACCATGGTGCCGAGAAATAATAGTAGGAAAAGATGATCTCATCAAAACATTGAAGGGAGAGGGGATTCAATGGAGGGGGGATTTGACGAGGGAAGGGGTGGGAGAGGGAATTATCATGCTTTATTGCTATACTAATGGAAGCTGTAAATTAAAAGATTAAAAAAACTACCACTGTCTCAAACTCATGGCCCTGCTACTTCCACGTCCTGTGTGTTAGGATTACAGGTGTGTGAAGACACCCAAATGCTAAGTTTTAAGTGGTGACACAAGTGGCTTCACCCTCCCCCTTTGTGTCTTCCAACCTTATTTTGAAAGTGTATGTGTGTGGTGTGCATGTGTGTCCATGTGTGGGGGTCAGGGAGCATGCATGTGTGCGCACATGTGCTGGTGCATATGGAGACTGGAGTTTAACTTCAGGTGTCTTATTCAATTTCTCTCCACCTTGATCTTTGAGGCATGTTCTCTTGCTCAACCTAGAGATGACTGATACTGCCAAATTAGCTGCACAGTGATCCCTGGAGATTATTTTCCTCTGCCTCCCCAACCCTGGGATTACAGGTATTGACCCCACCAGGCCCTTATGCAGCTTCTGGGAATCTGAACTCAGGTTCTCATTCTTGTGCAACAAGTGCTTTTACCCACTAAGCCACCATCCCAGCCCTCCTTCAGATGGAAAACGATTAAAAATGTAAGGAAAATAATTTAAAAGTATAACATAAAACGTTGAAAACAATGTAAAACTGTTTCTCTTTAGAGCACAAAACTCCACCAATAAATATCTGGGTGAACGAACATCTCCAAGCACATTTATTAGAGAGCACACACTAAATATAGATGAATTGGGTGAGATGGCAAAGGAGGTAAGAGCACTTCTTGTGAAAGCATGGGGCCCGAGTTGTCCTGAAACTTCCTGAATTTGATACTATAGCACCCACATAAACAGCCTATAACTCCAGTTCTGTGGAGATTAGAGGCTGGAGACTCGCTGGAGCTCACAAAAATAACAAAAAAAATAATAATAATAGCAAGCTCTAGTCAATGATACACTTCATCTCAAAGAAAGTCTCTACTGAGCAATGGAGGAGGAACACCTGATGCTCTCCTCTGGCCTCCACACACATGCAATATGCACCTACATCTACATCTACAAACATGCAAAAATGAATTTAAATCCTCAACAAACCTCACTCTCAAACGAAGACACCAAGACCCAAATAGGAAACTAAATCTCCCTTATTTAGGTGTTTCCCAAAACATGCTCAAAGCAACAGTGATTTTAGCACTCCATGCATGCACACACTAAAAAATCAAAGGTCTTTACCTTTACCAGCTGATACCTAGCACTACCAAAGACAGCCATGGTTTTGAAGTGACTCTCCCAACACCTCTGTTGCTCTCTACTCATTGTCAGTATGTTCTGAATGCTGGGATGGAGCCCAAGGCCACCTGCTACTTAAGCACTAGACTATTGAACTTTATCCCCAGCCCTACTCACGCAAGTCCTTGCTCACAAATTCACCCTGGCCCTATTTGAGCTATTCATAAAGCCCTTCCTGAATGCCAGGAGGCTCTTCTGCCATCCAGAGACACAAGAGTGCCTCAAGAGAAGGCAGATTTCTTCCTACACCCCTAGGTATGGGGCTACAGATGGGAACCAGGGAAGGCTTCCAAAGAGGAGGTATTAAGGGTCAAATTTCTGCTTGACAATAAGAGAAGAGGGAGAGTGATTCAAGCAAGACAAAGAACTACTGATGAGTGTCCCTGACTCTGCTTCTCCTCACCTTCCCCCCACCCCCACCCCCAGAGTCAGGCTGGTCTCTCCTCTCACCTTCTGATTTATGTAAATAGTAAAAAAAAAAAAAAGGAGTGAAGTTCTCAGAGAATTCTGGATCTTTCTTGTGGTTAGATACCCACTTCCACTTCAGATTGTGTGCATGGGGTGAAGGAACTCTAGAATGAGGAAACGTCCTCCTTCTCCAAAACTGGCACTTTAGGGTTAAGAGGCAATCAGTCCTAAAGCAATGAGGGCCCTGATGTCCTCTGCTTGCCACCCCCACCCCCAGCCCTGCCCAGCCACTCTGCTCTGCTCTGCCTCCGGCTTAGAGCTGTCCCCCTCTCACCACATCTCCCCCACTCTATCTGACCCTCCTCCATCCCTCCTGGGCCCCCAACCCACCAAGTCCCTGCATTGTGAAGTTAAGACAGCTAGGGAGATGTCATAAAGAACTGGCCCGCCCCTCTCCCACTCTGGCAAATGCTTCGCCAGACCCCGTGCAGCCATGGATGCGAGTGGACTCCCAGAGCCCCGGGGCTCCCCGGGCTCCAGCCCTGTCCTTCCGGACGACGGTCCACAGAAAGCCTCCCCCAGCACGGGAGGCGACACGCTCCCGCCAAAGACGATCGCTGTGGTCATCGACATGGGCACGGGAGTCTGCAAGGCGGGCTTGGCGGGGCAGCCTCGACCCGCCTACACCGGGGCCACCATCGTCGGCTGCCAGCCCCGGAGAGCGGCCGCCGGGGGCCGCGGGGAGCTGGAGACGTGGGTCGGGGAGGCTGCGCGCTCCCGCCCCGAGCTGAGGCTGGTGCAGCCGGTTCGCAGCGGCGTCGTGGTGGACTGGGAGGCCGCGGAGCTCATCTGGCGCCGCGTCCTGGAGCGGGAGCTCCGCGTGGCCGCCCGGGACCACCCGCTGCTGCTCTCCGACCCGCCCTTCGGCCCCGCCACCAACCGGGAGAAGCTGCTGGAAGTGGCCTTCGAGTCGCTGGGCTCCCCGGCCGCCTACGTGGCGTCGCAGTCCGTGCTGTCGGTCTACGCCCACGGCCGCGTCCACGGGCTGGTGGTGGACTCGGGCCACGGGGTCAGCTACACGGTGCCGGTCACCCAGGGCTACAACCTGCCTCACGCGCTGCAGCGCCTGGACCTGGCCGGCGACCACCTGACGGCGTTCCTGGCGGAGACCCTGCTGGGCTCGGGCCTCCAGCTGCGCCAAGGGGACCTGGACGCCGTGCAGAGCCTCAAGCACCGCTACTGCTACGTGGCCTCGGACGCCCACGAGCAGCGGGCGCGGCCCGGCGAGGAGAGCCGCCAGTCCGTGGAGCTGCCCGACGGGAGGACGGTGACGCTGGGGAAGGCGCTGTTCCAGTGCCCGGAGCTGCTCTTCCGCCCCCCGGACCTCCCGGGACTGTCCGCCAGAGGCCTCCCTGCCATGGCCGAGCAGAGCCTCCGCCAGGTGCCCGAGGAGCTGCGGGCCGACCTGGCCCGGAACGTGCTGCTGTGCGGAGGCTCCTCGCTCTTCAGGGGGTTCGAGAGCCGCTTCAGCGCGGAGCTGCTTCGCTCTCTGCCCCCCGAGACGGGCGCGGTGGTGGCTGCCCAGCCCCGGAGGAACCTCTCCGTGTGGATGGGGGGCTCCATTCTGGCCTCCCTGTCCACCTTCCAGTCCTGCTGGGTCCCGCGAGAGCAGTACGAGGAGCATGGTCCCCAAGTCGTGTACCGCAAGTGCTACTGACGGGGACAAGATGGAAACGGCAGGTGGCAGTAAAGTCTCCTGATCCAGCAGGCCCAGTCTGGTTCTCTTCCAAGCCCCACCCTCCTAGATGCCTCTGGAGTTCTTACCATGTCAGCGGACTCACCCTGGGAGAATCTTCCAAAAAAAAAAATCCTGCCTGAAACCTGTCCTAAATCAGCCCCTGAGAAGGTTCGATTCGAAAATTCTAACCCCTTCTTACTACACGCAATTCTCCCATAACCAACCCACCCTCCCCAGATATCTCTCTCCTCTATTTTCTTTCTCTTTCTTTTTTCTTTTCTCTTTTCTTTCTCTCCTCTCTCCCCTCTTTTTCTTTCCTCTTTCCTCTCCTCTGCTCTCTACTCCCCTCCCCTCCCTTGTCTCCTTTCCTCTTCTCTTCTCTTCTCT
>PVHP010035231.1:0-18602 GCA_004024765.1 Zapus hudsonius | reverse complement strand
TGCTAATCCTTTTGATAATTGGATGCTTTGTGGAAGGCTAGGGAGCTGTATGAACATGGAACCCATGGTCATGTTATTGGGAGGCTCTCATAGTAGAACCCAATATGCAGGGACTCACAATTATAGGAATAATCAGGAAGATCATTTGCCCTCAGCCACCAATTTCAGAGTAATCCTATATAAACCCACTCCAGTTTGTATCTATCCACCTTTTCTGTTTATAGTCAGCAAACAAGAACCAACTATCTGTTATAATCATACATGTTTTTATATGCAGTGTTGGAATGCTTCTGAATTTAAATTCGCAGTTGTTACAAGAATGCCTAGATGGATGCCTGTACCTGTTGATGCTCCACATGCTATGACACTGTTTAGATAAAAGAGAGATTTTGGCATAACTGCTGCAATTATCACTGCCATCGCTGCAGCCGCTGCTGCTGCAGGTACTGCTGCTGTGGCCATGAGTTACACAGTCCAGACTGCTCAGTCACTTAACAACTTATCTGCTAATGTAGCTCAGGCGTTAGATGTTCAAAAAAGTATTAGTGCACAACTAAAAGGAGGACTTATGGTAACCAATCAAAGACTTGACCTAGTACAGGAGCAAGTAGAGGTGTTATGGCAATTGGCGCAACTTGGATGTCAATGGAAATATGCCGGAATATGTGTTACTAGTATTCAATATAATAGATTTTCACATGCAGCTAACTTATCCAGAAAGCTCTCAGGCTACTTAGTTGGTAACTTGACATCTGAATTCGAAAGTTTAATGGATCAATTAAGAGTAGCTATGGTCAATGTAAACTCCACTCGAATTGATATTGGACTCGCTGATGGTTTATCATCCTGGATTTCTAAAGCTATGAGTAGACAATTAAGGAATGGGCTGGAATAGGCGCTCTGGCATTAGGCTTGATACTAGCCTGTGCCATTGGAGCCTGTTGCCTCTTAAAAATCATTTTAAATCAAAGACGTGCCACAGCCATGTTTATACAGGTTTTTGCTGCTGTTGAAGCAGGACAGTCCCCAAATGCATGGCTTGTTGCCATGAAATAGTAGACTTAAGTCTCATGTTGTGTTAGACCGGTAGTCAAAAACGGGTAATATAGGAGGTGACCATATACCAACCTAAGACAGGAGCTGCAGCATGCTCTGCAGGCTTTGATGATGGGTAAGGATATGGTGGATCCTCCTCAACCTAAGACATGCACGGTCTACATTGTTGAATAATAGAAAAAGGGGGAACTGTGGTGAGCCTGCATATATAAAATGGCTGCTATAATTACAGTATGGCATAAAATGGCTGATATTGCCAAGATGGCACCGACCTCCGCCCTGTCCTCCCTGCCTTTAAGTCATAAACAACTCCTTATTAGGATATAGATAAGTGCTTCCTTATAACTTGCTACACCTTCTGGTCATGTCATTATATGTGGACCCATAGAAAATCTATACGTATATAATGCTGGTTGGTAAGTGCTCTGTATAACTCTGCTTCCCCATCCTGGTTCGGGGCCATTCCTGCCATTCCTGCCATTCCTGTGTTCATCATAAACTTGCTGAATAAACTGCTGCTGAGAAGAGCCTGGTGTCGCCTCGTTCTTGCAGGTCAAGCCGAGACGTGACACACATTGTGATGTCACATTGGAGTTTTGTGATGTCATGTTGGGTTTTGTGATATAAGAGTGAGGCACTGAGATGTCATAGAGGGAAATTGTGATGACAAAAAATCATATTGTGATGTCAAAATGGGGCATTGTGATGTCAACATTTTAATTGTCATGTTAAGTGGGCATTGTGAAGTCAAAGAGGGCATTGAGATGTCACTGGTCACCATTGTGATGTCACTGTTGGGTATTGTGATGTCACAGTAGGGAATTTTGTGATGTCAGAGTGGTATATTGTGTTGTCACAATTAGGCATTATGATGTCAAAGTGGACATTGTGATGTCACAATGGGGCATTGTGATGTAACAGTGGGGCACTGTGATGTGACTGTGGAGCATTATGAAGTCACAGTGTGCATTGTGATGTCACATCAGAGTATTGTTATGTCATCTTGGGAATTGTGATGTAAGAGTGGGCTATTGTGATGTCACAGTGGGTAAATGTGATGACACAGAATCGTATTGTGAGGTCACAGTGCAGCATTGTGATGTCACCATCTTCTATGTGAAGTCATGTGGGCATTGTGATGTCAAAATGGGCATTGTGATATTATTGTGTTGCATTGTGATGTCACATAGGAGTATTGTGATGTCATATTGGGCATTGTGATGCAAGATTGGGGTATTGTGATGTCACAGTGGGTAAGTTTGATGACACAGAATCGTATTGTGATGTCACAGTGCGGCATTGTGATGTCACCATCTTCTATGAGATGTCATGTGGGCATTGTGATGTCAAAAGGGTCATTGTGATGTCATTGTGTTGCCGTGTGATGTCATAGTATACTTTTGTGATGTCACAGTGGTTAATTTTGTGATGTCAGACTTGTGTATTGTGTTGTCACAATGAGGCATTATGATGTCAGAGTGGACATTGTAATATTACAATGGAGCATTTTGATGTCACAGTGGGGCACTGTGAGGCCACAATGAGGCACTGTGATGTCACAGTGTGGCACTGTGATGTCACAGTGTGCATTGTAATGTCACATTGGAGTATTGTGATGTCATGTTGGCCATTATGATGTAAGAATGTAGTATTGTGATGTAACAGTGGGTAATTACGATGACACAGAATCGTATTGTGATGTCACAGTGGGTCATTGTGATGTCACCATATTCATTGGGATATCACAAGGGTTTTCTGATGTAAAAATGAACATTGTGATGTCACTGTGGTGCATTGTGATGTCACAGTGTGCTTTTGTGATGTCACAGTGGTTAATTTTTTAATGTCAGAGTTGTGTATTGTGTTGTCACAATGAGGCATTATGATGTTACAGTGGACATTGTGATGTCACAGTGGGGCATTGTGATGTCACAGTGGGGCACTGTGAGGTCACAGTGGAGCATTATGATGTCACAGTATGCATTGTGAAGTCCCATTGGAGTATTGTGATGTCATGTTGGGCATTGTTATGAAAGAGTGGGGTATTGTGATGTCACAGTGGGTAATTTTGATGACAGAGAATCGTATTGTGATGTCACAGTGTGGCATTGTGCTGTCACAATCTTCTATGTGATGTCATGTCTGCATTGTGATGTCAAAATGGGCATTGTGATGTCACTAGTCTCTATTGTGATGCACAGTGGGGTATTGTGATTGACAGTGGGTAAATTTGTGATGTCAGAGTGGTGTATTGTGTTGTCACAATGAGGTATTATGATGTCACAGTGGACATTGTGATGTCACAGTGGGGCACTGTGATGTCACAATGGAGCATTATGATGTCACTGTGTTCATTGTGATGTCACATTGGAGTATTGTGATGTCATATTGGGCATTGTGATGCAAGATTGGGGTATTTTGATGTCACAGTGGGTAATTGTAATGACACAGAATCGTTTTGTGATGTCACAGGGTGGCATTGTGAAGTCACCATCTTCTATGAGATGTCATGTGGGCATTGTGAAGTCAAAATGGGCATTTTGATGTTATTGTGTTGCATTGTAATGTCATAGTGGACATTGTGATTTCACTACAGGGCATTGTGATGACACAGTGGGGCACTGTGATGTCACAGTGGAGCATTATGATGTCAGAGTGTGCAATGTGATGTCACATTGGAATATTGTGATGTCATGTTGCGTTTTGTGATGTAAGAGTATGGTATTGTGATGTCACAGTAGGTTAATGTGAGGACACAGAATCGTATTCTGATGTCACAGGTGGGCACTGTGATGTTACAGTGGGGCACTGTGATGTCACAGTGGAGCAATATGATTTCACAGTGTGTAATGTGATGTCATGTTGGGCATTGTGATGTAAGAGTGTGGTATTGTGATGTCACAGAGGGAAATTGTGATGACACAGAAGCATAATTTGATGTCACAATGGGTCATTGTGATGTCACCATTTTATTTGTAATGTTTAGTGGCCATTGTGATGTAAAAATGGTCATTGTGATGTCACTGGTCTCCATTGTGATGTCACAGTGGTGTATCGTGATGTCACACTGGGGACTTTTGTGATGTCAGAGTGGTTTATTGTGTTGTCACAATGAGGCATTATGATATCACAGTGGACATTGTGATATTAAAATGGAGCACTGTGATGTCACAGTGTGGCACTGTGATGTCATAGTGGAACATTAGGATGTCACTGTGTGCATTGTAATGTCACATTGGAGTATTGTGAAATTGTGTTGGGCATTGTGATGTAAGAATGTGGTATTGTGATGTAACAGTGTGTAATTGCGATCACACAGAATCGTACTGTGATGTCACAGTTGATCATTGTGAATTCACCATATTCACTGTGATGTCACGTGGGCATTGTAATGTAAAAATTAACATTGTGAGTCACTCTGGTGCAATGTGATGTCACAGTGTGGTTTTGTGATGTCACAGTGTGTAATTTTGGGATGTCAGAGTGGTACATTGTGTTGTCACAATGAGGCATTATGATGTCACAGTGGACATTGTGATTTCACAATGGGGCATTGTGATGTCACAGTGGGGCACTGTGATGTAACATTGTGGCACTGTGATGTCACAGTGGAGCATTATGATGTTGCAATGTGCATGTGAGGTCACATGGGAGTATTTTGATGTCATGTTGGGCTCTGTGATGTCACAATGTCACATTGGAGTATTGTGATGTAATATTGCGTTTAGTGATTTAAGAGTGGGGTATTGTGATGTCACAGAGGGAAATTGTGATGACACAGAAGCATATTGTGATGTCACAATGGGGCATTGTGATGTCACCATTTTAATTGTCAATTTAAGTGGGCATTGTGATGTCAAAATGGTCATTCTGATGTCACTGGTCTCCACTGTTATGTCACAGTGGCTTATTTTGATGTTACATTGGGGTTTTTTGTGATGTCAGAGTGGTGTATTGTGTTGTCACAATGAGGCATTATGATGTCACAGTGGACTTTGTGACGTCACAATGGAGCATTGTGATGTCACAGTGGGGCACTGTGATGTCACTCTGGAGCATTATGATATCACAGTGTGCATTGTTATGTCACATTGGAATATTGTGATGGCATCTTAGGCATTGTGATGTAAGAGTGGGGTATTGTGATGTCACAATGCGTAAATGTGTTGAAACAGAAACGTATTGTGATGTCACAGTGCAACATTGTGATGTCACCATCTTCTATTTGAAGTCATGTGGGCATTATCATGTCAAAATGGGCATTGTGATGTTATTGTGTTGCATTGTGATGTCATAGTGGATATTTTGATTTCATTATGATGTATTGTGTTGACACAGTAGGGAACTGTGAAGTCACAGTGGAGCATTATGATGTCACAGTGTGCCTTGTGATGTCACATTGGAGTATTGTGATGTCATGTGGCATTTTGTGATGTAAGGCTGGGATATTGTGATGTCACAGAAGGAAATTGTGATGACACAGAAGCATATTTTGATGTCACAATGGGGCATTGTGATGTCACCATTTTAATTGTCAAATTAAGTGGGCATTGTGATGTCAAAATGTTCATTGTGATGTCACGGGTCTCTATTGTGATGTCACATTGGGGTACTGTGATGTCACATTTGGGAATTTTTTGATGTCCTAGTGGTTTATTGTGTTGTCACAATGAGGCATTATGATGTCACATTTGACATTGTGATGTCACAATGGAGCATTGTGATGTCACAGTGGGGCACTGTGATGTCACTGTGGAGCATTATGATGTCACAGTGTGCATTGTGATGTCTCATTGGAGTATTGTGATGTCATGTTGGGCATGGTGATGTAAAAGTGGGGTATTGTGATGTCACAGTGGGTAATTGTGATTACACAGAATCGTATTGTTATGTCTCATTGGGGCATTGTGATGTCACCATCATCATTGTGATGTCACATGGGCATTGTGATGTCGAAAAGAATATTGTGATGTCACTGTGGTGAATTCTGTTGTCACAGTGTGTTTTTGTGATGTCACTTTGGGGAATTTTGTGATGTCAGAGTTGTACATTGTGTGTCACAATGAGGCATATTGATGTCACAGTGGACATTGTGATTTCACAATGGGGCATTGTGATGTCTAATGGTGTATTGTGATGTCATGTTGGGTTTTGTGATGTAAGAATATGGTACTGTGATGTAACAGTTGGTAATTGTGATTACACAGAATCGTATTGTGATGTCACAGTGAGTCATTGTGAATTCACCATATTCATTGAGATGTCAAAATGTGGCATTATGATGTCACAGTGTTCATTGTGATCTCACAATGGGCCATTGTGATGATGCTGTAGGGCACTGTGATGTCACAGTGAAGCGTTATGATGTCACAGTGTGCATTGTGATGACACATTGGAGTATTTTTTATTATGTTGGGTTTTGTGATATAAGAATGAGGCACTGTGATGCCATAGAGGGAAATTGTGATGAGAAAGAAGCATATGGTGATGTCAAAATGGGGCATTGTGATGTCACCATTTTAATTGTCATGTTAAGTGGGCATTGTGAAGTCAAAGAGGGCATTGTGATGACACTGGTCTCAATTGTGATGACACTTGGGTATTGTGATGTCACAGTGGGGAATTTTGTGATGTCAGAGTGGTATATTGTGTTGTCACAATGAGGCATTATGATGTCAAAGTGGACATTGTGATGTCATAATGGGGCATTGTGATGTCACCATGGGGCATTGTGATGTGACTGTGGAGCATTATGATGTCACATTGTGCATTGTGATGTAATATTGGAGTATTGTTATGTCATCTTGGGCATTGTGATGTACGAGTTGTGTATTGTGATGTCACAGTGGGTAATTTTGATGACACAGAATCAAATTGTGATGTCACAGTGTGGCAATGTGATGTCACCATCTACTATGTGATGTCATGTGGGCATTGTGATGTCAAAATGGGCATTGTGATGATATTGTGTTGTATTGTGATGTCATATTGGACATTGTGATTTAATTATGGAGCATTGCAATAACACAGTGGGGCACTGTGATGTCACAGTGGACCATTATGATGTCACTTTGTGCATTGTGATGTCACATTGGAGTTTTGTGATGTCATGTTGAGTTGTGTGATGTAACAGTGGGGTATTGTGATGTCACATAGGGAAATTGTGATGACACAGAAGCATACTGTGATGTCACAATGTTGCATTTTGATGTCACCATTTTAATTGTCAATTAAAGTGGGCATTGTGATGTCAAAATGGTCATTGTGATATCACTGGTCTCCACTGTGATGTCACAGTGGTGTATTTTAATGTTACATTGGGTAATTTTGTGATGTCATAGTGGTGTATTGTGTTGTCACAATGAGTCATTATGATGTCACAGTGGATATTGTGATCTCACAATGGAGCATTGTGATGTCACAGTGTGCAATGAGATGTCACATTGGAGTATTGTGATGTCATTTTGTGCATAATGATGTAAGAGTGGGGTATTGTGATGTCACAGTGGGTAGTTGTGATGACACAGAATCGTATTGTGATGTCTCAGTGTGGCATTGGGCTGTCGCCATCTTCATGGTGATGTCACTTGTGTATTCTGATTTCAAACAGAACATTGTTATGTCACTATGGTGCATTGTGATGTCACAGTGTGGTTTTGTGATGTCACAGTGGCTAATTTAGTGATGTCAGAGTGGTTCATTGTGTTGTCACAATATCACATTTTAATTGTCATGTGAAGTGGGCATTGTGATGTCAAAATGGTAATAGTGATGTCACTGGTCTCCATTGTGATGTCACAGTGGTGTATTGTGTTGTTACACGGGAATTTTGTGATGTCAGAGTGGTGTATTGTGCTGTCACAATGAGGCATTTTGATGTCATAGTGGACATTGTGATGTCACAATGGGGCATTGTGATGTCACAGTGGGGAACTGTGAGGTCACAGTGGAGCATAATGATGTCACAGTTGGAATTGTGATGTCACATTGGAGTACTGTGATGTCATGTTGGGTATTGTGATATAACAGTGGGGTATTGAGTTGTCACAGTGGGAATTTGTGATAAAATTGAAGCGCATTGTGATATCACAGTGGGTAATTGTGATGACACAGAATCATATGGTGATGTCACAGTGGTGCATTGTGATGACACCATCTTCATTGTGGTGACACTTGGGCATTGTGATGTCAAAGTGAACATTGTGATGTCACTGTGGTGCATTGAGATGTCACAGTTTGGTTTTTTGATGTCACAGTGGGTAATCTTGTGCTGTCAGAGTGGTGCATTGAGTTGTCACAGTGAGGCATTATGATGTCACTTTGGAAATTGTGATTTCACAATGGGGAATTATGATGTCACAGTAGGGCACTGTGATGTCACAGGGGATCATTATGATGTCACAGTAGGGCACTGTGATATCACAGTGGAGCATAATTTATCTCAGTGTGCATTGTGATGTCACATTGGAGAATTGTGGTTTCATGTTGCGTTTTGTGATGTAAGAGTGGGGTATTGTGATGTCACAGAGGGAAATAGTGATGACACAGAAGCATATTTGTATGCCAAAATGGGGCATTGTGATGTCACCATTTTAATTGTCAATTTAAGTGGGCATTGTGATGTCAAAATGGTTTGTGATGTCACTGGTCTCCACTGTGATGTCACAGTGGGGTATGTAGATGTCACATAGGGAAATTTTGTGATATCAGAGTTGTATATTGTGTTGTCACAATGAGGCATTGTGATGTCACAGTGGACATTGTGATTTCACTATGGGGCATTGTGATGTCACAGTGGGGCACTGTCGTGTCACAGTGGAGCACTATGATGTCACAGTATGCATTGTGATGTCACTTTGGAGTATTTTGATGTCATATTGGGTTTTGTGATGTAAGAGTGAGGCACTATGATGTAAAAGAGGGAAATTGTAATGACAAAGAAGCATATTGTGATGTGAAAATGGGGCATTGTGATGTCACCATTTTAATTGTCATGTGAAGTGGGCATTGTGATGTCAAAGAGGGCATTGTGATGTCACTGGTCTCCATTGTGATGTCACTGTTGGGTATTGTGATGGCACAGTGGGGGATTTTGTGATGTCAGAGTGGTGAATTGTGTTGTCACAATGAGGCATTTTGATGTGAAAGTGGATATTGTGATGTCACAATGGGGAATTGTGATGTCACAGTGGGGCACTGTGATGTCACAGTGGAGCATTATGATGTCACAGTGTGCATTGTGATGACACATTGGAGTATTGTGATGTCATGTTGGGTTTTGTGATATAATAGTGAGGCACTGTGAGGTTATAGAGGGAAACTGTGATGACACAGAAGCATATTGTGATGTCAAAATGGGGCATTGTGATGTCACCATTTTAATTGTCATGTGAAGTGGGCATTGTGATGTCAAAGAGGGCATTGTGATGTCAGTGGTCTCCATTGTGAAGTCACTGTTGGGTTTTGTGATGTCACAGTGGGAAATTTTGTGATGTCAGAGTTGTGTATTGTGATGTCACCATTTTAATTGTCAATTTAGGTGGGCATTGTGATGTCAAAATAGTCACACAATGATCACTGTGACATCATAATGCCTCATTGTGACAACTCAATGTACTACTCTGACATCACAAAATTAGCTACTCTGACATCACAAAACCACACTGTGACATCACAATGCACCATAGTGACATAACAGTGAAGATGGTGACATCACAATCCCCCACTGTGACATCACAATAAGATTCTGTGTCATCACAATTACCCACTGTGACATCACAATACCTCACTCTTACATCACAATGCACAACATGACTTCACAATACTCCAATGTGACCTCACATGCACACTGTGACATCATAATACCACATTGTGACAACTCAATGTACCACTCTGACATCACAAAATTACCCACTGTGACATCACAAAACCACACTGTGACATCACAATGCACCATAGTGACATCACAGTGAAGATGGTGACATCACAATGCCCCACTGTGACATCACAATACGATTCTGTGTCATCACAATTACCCACTGTGATATCACAATACCTCACTCTTACATCACAATGCCAAACATGACATCACAATACTCCAATGTGACCTCACATGCACACTGTGACATCATAATGCCTCATTGTGACAACACATTACACCACTCTGACATCACAAAATCCCCACTATGACAGCATAATAACCCACTGTGAAATCACAATGGAGACCAGTGACATCACAATAACCATTTTGACATAACAATGCCCACTTAAATTGACATTTAAAATGGTGACATCACAATGCCCCATTTTGACATCACAATATGCTTCCGTATCATCACCATTACCCACTGTGACATCACAATACCCCAATCTTTCATCACAATGCCCAACATGACATCAAAATACTACAATGTGTCATCACAATGCATACTGTGACATCATAATGCTCCACTGTGACATCACAATACGATTCTGTGTCATCACAATTACCCACTGTGACATCAGAAAACCCCATTCTTACTTCACAATGCTCAACATGACATCACAATACTTCAATGTGACATCACAATGCATACTGTGACATTATAATGCTCCACTGTGACCTCACAGTTCCCTACTGTGCCATCACAATGCCCAATTGTGACATCACAATGTCCACTATTAAATCACAATGCAACACAATGAAGTCACAATGCCCATTTTGACATCACAATGCTCACATGTCATCACATAGAAGATGGTGATCTCACAAGGCCGCACAGTGACATCACAATACGATTCTGTGTCATCACAATTACCCACTGTGACATCACAATACCACACTCTTACATCACAATGCCCAACATGACATCACAATACTAAAATGTGACGTTACAATGCACATTGAGACATCTTAATGCTCCACTGTGACATCACAGTGCCACACTGTGACATCACAGTGCCACACTGTGACATCACAATGCCACACTGTGACATCACAGTGTCCCCTACTGTGCCATCACATTGCTCCATTGTGACATCACAATGTCCACTGTGAAATCATAATACCTCATTGTGACAACACAATACACCACTCTGATATCATAAAATTCCCCACTGTGACAGCAAAATAACGCAATGTGATATCACAATGGAGACCAGTGACATCACAATGCCTTCTTTGACATCACAATGCACACTTCACATGACAATTAAAATGGTGACATCACAAAGCCCCATTGTGACATCACAATATTCTTCTGTGTCATCAAAATTTCCCTCTATGACATCACAGTGCCTCAATCTTATATCACAAAACGCAGCATGACATCACAATACTCCAATGTGACATCACAATGCACACTGTGACATCATAATGCTCCACTGTGACATCACTGTGCCCCACTGTGTCATCACAATGCCCCATAGTGAAATCACAGTGTCCACTATGACATCATATTGAAACACAATGACATCACAATGCCCTTTTTTACATCACAATGCTCACATGACATCACATAGAAGATGGTGACATCACAATGCCACTCTGTGACATCACAATAGGATTCTGTGTCATCAAAATTACCCACTGTGACATCACAATACAACACTCTTACATCATATTGCCCAACATGACATCACAATACTCCAATGTGACATCACAATGCATACTGTGACATCAAAATGCTCCACTGTGACCTCATAGTGCCCTACTGTGACACCACAATGCCCAATTGTGACATCACAATGTCCACTATGACATCACAATGGAACACAATAACATCACAATGACCCTTTTGACATCACAATACACACATGATATTACTTAGAATACGGTGACCTCACAATGCTGCTGTGACATAACAATACGATTCAGTGACATCAAAATTACCCACTGTGACATCACAATAGCCCACTCTTTCATCAAAATGCACAACATGACATCACAATACTCCAATGTGACATACAATGCATACTGTGACATCATAATGCTTCACTGTGACATCACAATACGATTCTGTGTCATCACAATTAACCACTTTGACATCACAATACCCCACTCTTACATCACAATGCCCAACATGACATCACAATACTCCAATGTGACATCACAATGCACACTGTGATATCATAATGCTCCACAGTGACATCACAGTGCCCCACTGTGACATAACAATGCCCCATTGTGATATCAAATTGTCCACTTTGACATCATAATACCTCAAAATGCACACTGTGACATCGTAATGCTCCACTGTTTCAACACAATTTCCCACTATGACATCACAATACCCCACTCTTACATGACAATGACCAACATGACATCACATTACTCCAATGTGACATCACATGTACACTGTGACATCATAATGCTCCACTGTGACATCACAGTGCCACACTGTGATGTCACAGTGCCCCACTGTGACATCACAATGCAACACAATGACATAACAATGCCCATTTGGACATCACAGTGCTCACATGACATCACATAGAAGATGGTGACATTATAATGCCGCACTGTGGCACCACAATACAATTCTGTGTCATCAAAATTGCACATTGTGACATTAAAAACCACACTGTGACATCAAAATGCACCACAGTGACATCAAATTTAAGATGGTGACATCACAATGGCTCACTGTGACATCACTATTCAATTCTGTGTCATCACAATTACCCACTGTGACAATACAATACCACACTCTTACATCACAATACCCAACATGATATCACAATACTCCAATGTGATATCACATGCACACTGTGACATCATAATGCTCCACTGTGACATCTCAGTGCCACACTGTGATATCACATTGCCCCACTGTGACATCACAATGCTCCATTGTGACATTACAATGTCCACAATGACAACATAATGCCACATTGTGACAACACAATACACCACCCTGACATCACGAAATTCCTCACTGTTTCATCATAATACCACACTGTGACATCACAGTGCCACAATATGACATCACAATGCCCAAATGTTACATCACAATGCCCCATTGTGAAATCAAAATGTCCACTGTGACATCACAAAACTACACTGTGACATCACAATACACCACAGTAACAACACAATGTTCTTTTTGACATCACAATGCCCACGTGACATCACAATGAAGATGGTGACATCACAATGCTCCACTGTGACATCGCAATATGATTCTGTGTCATCAAATTTACCCAATGTGACTACACAATACCACACTCTTACATCACAATGCCCAACATTACATCACAATACTCAAATGTGACATCACAATGCACACTGTGACATCATAATGCTCCACAGTGATATCACAGTGCCCCACAGTGATATCACAATGCCCAATTGTGACATCACAATGTCCAGTTTGACATCATAATGCCTCATTGTGACAACAAAATACACCACTCTGACATCACAAAAATACCCACTGTGACATCACAATACCCAAGAGTGACATCACAATGGAGACCAGTGACATCACAATGCTCTCTTTGACATCACAATGTCCACTTATCATGACAATTATAATGGTGACATCACAATGCCCCATTTTGACATCACAATATGCTTCTGTGTCATCACAATTTCCCTCTATGAAATCACAGTGCCTCACTCTTATATCACAAAACCCAACAGGACATCCCCATACTCCAATGTGACATTCCAATGCACACTGTGACATCATAGTGCTCCACTGTGACATCACAGTGCCCCACTGAGACAGCACGATGCCTTAATGTGACATCACAATGTCCACTGTGTCATCATAATGCCTCACTGTGACAACACAAGACACCACTCTGACATCACTAAATTCCCCATTCTGACATCACTAAACCACACTGTTACATCACAATGACACACAGTGACAACACAATGTTCTTTTTGACATTACAATGCCCACCTAACATAACAATCAAGATTGTGACCTCACAATGCTCAACATGACAACAAAATACTCCAATGTGACATCACATGCACCCTGTGAAATCATAATGCTCCACTATGACATCACAGTGCCACACTGTAACATCACAGTGCCACACTGTGACATCACAATGCTCCGTGTGACATCACAATGTCCACTGTGACATAAAATGCCTCATTTTGACAACACAATACACCACACTGACATCACAAAATTCCCAACTTTACATCACAATAGAGAACAGTGACATCACAATGACCATTTTTACATCACAATTCCCACTTAAATTGACATTTAAAATGGAGACATCACAATGCCCCATTGTGACATCATAATATGCTTCTAGTCATCACAATTTCCTTCTGTGACATCACAATACCGCACTCTTATATCACAATGCCCAACATGACATCACAATACTCCAATGTGACATTACAATGCACACTGTGACATCATAATGCTCCACTACGATATCACAGTGCCACACTGTGAGATCACAGTGCCCCACTGTGACATCACAATGTCCACTATGACATCACAATGCAACACAATGACATCACAATATCCATTTTGACATCAGAATTCTCACATGACACACATAGTAGATGGTGACATCACAATGCCGCACTGTGACATCAGAATACGATTCTGTGTCATCAAAATTACCCACTATGACATTACAATACCCCACTCTTTCATCACAATGCCCAATATGACATCACAATACTCCAATGTGACATTACAATGCACACTGTGACATCATAATGCTCCACTGTGACATCACAGTACTCCATTTTAATAGAACAATGTCCACTGTGACATCATAATGCCTCATAATGACAACACAATACACCACTCTGACATCACAAAATTATGCACTGTGACATCATAATGGAGACCAGTGACATCACAATGACCATTTTGACATCACAATGCCCACTAAAAATTACAATTAAAATGGTGACATCACAATGTCTGATTATGACATCACATTATGCTTCTGTGTCATCACAAATTGCCTCTGTGACATAAAAATACCCCACTCTTACTTCACAAAACCCAACATGAAATCTCAATACTCCAATGTGACATCACAATGCACATTGTGATATCAGAATGCTCCACTGTGACATCACAATGCCCCATTGTGACATCACAATATGCTTCGGTGTCATCACAATTTCCCTTCTGACATCACAATACCCCACTCTTACATCACAAAACGCAACATGACATCACAATACTCCAATGTGACATCATAATGCACACTGTGAAGTCATAATGCTCCACTGTGACATCTCATTGTCCCACTGTGTCACCACAATGCACCATAATTAAATCAGAGTGTCCACTATGATATCACAATACAACACAATAACATCACAATGCCCATTTTGACATTACAATGCCCACATGACATCATGTAGAAGATGGTGACATCACAATACCGCACTGTGGAGACCAGTGACATCCCAATGCCCATTTTGACCTCACAATGCCCGCTTAAATTGACAATTAAAAGGGTGACATCACAATGCCCCATTGTGACATCACAATATGCTTCTGTATCATCACAATTTTCCTTTATGACATCACAGTGCCTCACTCTTATATCACAAAACCCAACATGACATTACAATACTCCAATGTGACATCACAATGCACACTGTGGCATCATAATGCTCCACTGCAATCACAGTGCCCCACTGTGATATCACAGTGACCCACTCTGACATCACAATGCCCCATTGTGACATCACAATATCCACTGTGACATCATAATGCGATATTGTGAAAACACAATACACCACTCTGACATCACAAAATTCCCCACTGTGACATCACAATAACCCACTGTGACATCACAATGGAGACCAGTGACATCACAATGCACTCTTTGACATCACAATGACCACTTCACATTACAATTAAAATGGTGATATCCCAATGCCCAATTGTGACATCACAGTATGCTTCTGTGTCATCACAATTTCCTTATATGAAATCACAGTGCCTCACTCTTACATCACAAAACCCAACATGACATCACAATACTCCAATGTTACCTCACAATGCACACTGTGACATCATAATGCTCCACTGTGACATCACAGTGGCCCACTGTGACTTCACGCTGCCCCATTGTGAAATCACAATGTCCACTGTGACTTCATAATGCCTCACTGTGACAACACAATGCAACACTCTGACATCACAAAATTCCCCACTGTGACATCATAATACCTCACTGTGACATCGCAATGGAGTCCAGTGACATCACAATGACCATTTTGACATCAAAATGCACACTTAATATGACAATTAAAATGGTGACATCAAAATGCCCCACTGTGACATCAAAATACGCTTCTGTGTCATCACAATTTCCCACTCTGACATCAAAACAAACCACTCTTATATCACAAACCCCAACAACACATCACAATACTCCAATTTGACATCTCAATGCATACTCTGACATCATAATACTCCATTGTGACATCACAGTGCCCCACTGTGACATCACAATGAACTTTGTTAAATCACCAAGGCCAATATGACATAAAAATGCACCACAGTGACATCATAATGCCCATTTTGACCTCACAATGCCCACATGATATCATAATGAAGATGGTGACATCACAATGCCGCACTGTGACATCACAATACGCTTCTGTGTCATCACAATCTAACTATCTGACATAAAAATACCACAATCTTACATCACAATGCCCAAGATGACATCACAATACTCCAATGTGACATCAGAATGCATAGGGTGACATCATAATGCTCCACTGTGACATCACAGTCCCCAATTGTTACATCATAATACTCCAAAATTTTATCACAAAGCACAATGTGACATCATAATTCCTCACTGTGACAACACAATGCACCACTCTGACATCACAAAATATCCCACTTTGACATCACAAAACCACACTGTAATATCACAATGCACCACAGTGATATCATAATGCCCATTTTGACCTCACAATGCCCACGTGACATCTCAATGAAATGGTGACATCACCATGCCCCAATGTGACATCACAATACAATTCTGTGTCATCACAATTACCCACTGTGACATCACAATACCCCACTCTTACATCACAATGCCCAACATGACATCACAATGCTACAATGTGAAATCACAATGCACAGTGTGACATCATTATGCTCCACTGTGAAATCACAGTGCCCCACTGTGACATCACTATGCCCCATTTTGAAATCACAATGTCCACTGTGACATCATAATGCCTCATTGTGACAACACAATATACCACTCTGACATCACAAAATTCCCCAGTGTGACATCACAATACCCCACAGTGTCATCACAATGGAGCCCAGTAGCATCACTATTACCATTTTGACATCACAATGCCCACTTAAATTGACAATTAAAATGGTGACATCACAATGCCCCATTTTGACATCACAATATGCTCCTGTGTTATTCCAATTTCCCGCTGTGACATCACAATACCCCACTCTTACATCAGAAAACCCAACATGACATCAAAATACTCCTATGTGTCATCATAATGCAAACTGTGACATCGTAATGCTCCACTGTGACATCACAATGCCCCATTGTGAAATCACAATGTCCACTGTTACATCACAATGAACCACAGTGACATCACAATACCCATTTTGACATCACAATGCTCACATGACATCACAATGAAGATGGTGACATCACAATGCCGCACTGTGACATCAGAATACAATTCTGTGACATCACAATTACCCACTGTGACATCATAATACCCCACTCTTACATCACAATGCCCAACATGACATCACAATACTCCAATGTTACATCACAATGCCCCATTGTGACATCACAATGTCCACTGTGACATCATAATGCCTCATTGTGACAACACAATACACCACTCTGACAAAACAAAATTCCCCACTGTGACATGAAAATATGCAACAGTGACATCACAATGGAGACAAGTGATATCACAATTCCCTCTTTAAGATCACAATGCCCACTTTACATGACAAATAAAATGGTGACATCAAAATGCCCCATTGTGACATCACAATATGCTTTTGTGTCATTACAATTTTCCTCTGTGACATCACAATACCCCACTCTTACATCACAATACCCAACATGACATCACAATAATCCAATGTGACATCACAATACATACACACTGTGACATCATAATGCTCCACTGTGATATAACATTGCCCCACTGTGAAATCACAATGCCCCATTGTGACAACACAATACACCACTCTGACATCACAAAATTCCACAGTGTGACATCACAATACCCCACTGTGGCATCATAATGGAGACCATTGACATCACAATGACCATTTTGACATCACAATTCCCACTTAACATGACAATTTGTTGTACCCTGCTAATGTGGCATGGAGGATGTAGGGTATTGCTGAGTCTGGCAGGCTTCTGGGACAGTCTCCTCCTGATAAGGAAGTTGAGGCAAATTCCGAGGGCCCCTGTAAATCTTAGCAATCCTGAGAACTCCAGCCACAGGCAGGACACAGCTCCGATAAGATAAGCAGTTCACAGCCTAACTTATTCCAACTGCAAATAACAAACCTAAACAATAAGGTTTCATTTCCTAT
>PVHP010035230.1:5131-18703 GCA_004024765.1 Zapus hudsonius | reverse complement strand
ACAAGGGACCTATAACCACAGCCATTCAATCAACACAGGATAGGCCAATGAGACAGAAACCAAGGATTTTCGACACAAGGACCTCTAAGCTCGCAACATTAAAGCAGCCTTATTACTCACCCACCACGACTCAGGGAACTGAGCGGAAGAGGGGGCGGAAAGATTGTGAGAGCCGTGGTGGGGGAGACGGTCCAGAGGCGTAGCATCCATCAATAACAACTGACTTGGGCCAGGAAGACCGGGATGAGTACTAAGATATACAGGATCCCTTGCCACAAGGACTAATACAGACAGCCCACGAAGGAGGATATACAACTGATCAGGGATGGGGAGGGGGGGAATTGGGGAAGTCGGGATAACAACGCATGGTTTGCCCACTAAATAATGTAACTCATTATGGACAAAAAATATTAAATTAAAAAAAAAATCTCCATATGATCTTACTTGGGGTCCATGATAGAAATGAGCACAAAACAATGGCAAACCTTTATAATGATTGGTAAGCAGTCCTACCTCCTTTTTCATGCACCTGAAAAGTAACAGGCTAGAGGCATAACATGTGAGCTTGCTACTGAAGGATTTATCACCCATCAAATGAGTTAATTAATCATCACTAAATTTACATATTTAAAATTAAATGTAGAATATTGCAAATAAAAAAGCCCTTAAAAGAATGAAGCTTGCCCCTTTCCACTCTGGTAGTCATCAATAATATCACCCAGTCGTGAGTCCTGCATTCTATAACACTGACTCACCAGGCAAAATGTGCCCTTCATTTCAATAGTGCCATGACTGTAATGGGAGATTAGATTAGAAGCCCACTCCACAGGGTGGGATTCATGCCTGGGAAGAATATAAGCCTTAGGGAAGAGCTTATTCTTGATAAATTGATAAATTGATGTGTTGACAAATTGCCTTGTAAATATTTATCTTTATAACCACAGATCAATTTTACACTCGCCCTGGTAAGAAAAATTGTTTTTCTTTTATAATTTGACAATGCGAGGTAGTCATAGCAGAAATTCATAATTGATCAGGTGCTGAAAATAAGTGATGGATGAGTACTTGGTCTTACACATCTCCTCCAGGTCTCCAGGAACGTCACAGAAGAGACAGAAAGAATGTAAGCGCTGAAGGATGGGGAGAAGTGTTCCAGTGTCTGGACATGACCAGGCCATTGAAATCATGAACTCACAGCAGCTGTCGTTGCCTGCACAAGTCCTGTACATGATGGAGGCAATCAACTTTCCCTGGGAAAGTGTGAGAGGCCATTCCTCTCCCTAATTAGATAATGACAGTTAATGGTTACTGGAGGGAGGTAAGTGATGAAAAGAAGGAGGAGTATAGTGAGTATGAGGGGGATAAGGGAAGGTAATGTGAGATACATGTGATAAAAATGTAATATAATGCATTAAAATGTCAAAAAAAACATAAATAAAAATATGCACTGGAAAAGACAGTCTATTCGACAAATGTTGCTGGTAAAACTGGATATCAGCAGGGACAAAGGGCCTTTCTAGGCACAGGGTGTATGCTTTGACATAAAGTTCAAACCAAATTTAACTCCATATTCCCATTCTTTGGTCTGGAAAAGAAAAAACCCTAAAAACTCATTTAACAAAAGTTTTACTTGCTAAAAAAGCGGTTGCATTTCCATGTACTAACAAAAAAAACCACAAAAAGTAAATTAACAAAAACAATTTATGCCCATGTGCAAAAGAATAAAGTTAGACCAACCCTATCAAAACTCACTTTAAGGCTGAAATGTTCTATGAACACCATGTTAGTGTATAATAAAGTTATGCAAATCTAATGCTTGAACAGAAATTAAAATAATTTGGGTTGGCTGATGTGAATTTTAGCAATGAAAAAAATTTCAATTCTCCTAAGCTGTGAAATAAAAAGCATCTTGCCACAGTAAGGAAGGGAACTCATCAGAAATTACCCATTGTTCCCTTAGCCATAGGATTACTGGCAAACTGTAGGAGACTTTTGGGACAGCAAAGGTTACTAATTATTTTCACTTATTACTGGTATATTCTGCAATTAAAAAGCACATGCATATAGACGCAAACATTCATACATATGCAGAACACCACTTTTTACTGCCTTTGTGCACCTTGAGGACTAAGGAATAATTAAACGATAAAGCACTCATCAATGTTGGCTTGAGCTGCTGAGAATCCAGACTTAATGTGGAGTTGAGGGTTAGAGAAAGAATGTGCCTGCCTAAAAGCAGGTTGTTTGAAATAGAAAATGCAATAAAATATAGTTACCTTTTACCATTTTCATGAAGTTGCCTTGGGAGATTTTTATTTCAGCACTAATTTTACCAAATAAGAATGCTTGGACAGGTTTTTGGTTGAGCAATAGAACTGACTGAGATGCAAAACATTTGATACAAGGTTTAAATTAATAGGTGCATTCTCTACAGAGCTAGTGAATTTTATAGCTAGATAATTGCATATTATCTATTTCTTCTTCCAAATGCACCTATGCTAGGATTTACATGAAAGTGCTCAGCAATGTCAGAACCTGTAACCTCCCCTCTTTATATGTACCACTTTTTATATACATAGGTGTGCTTGTTATACACCTGTATTCCCAATCTGTTCCAGAACCAAGGCACCATTATATTTCACTAAGCAAAAGAATACTGACTCTATAGGTATTTAAGACGTAAGTCATGTCAAGGTTAAAATAATCCATTATCTCCCACATTGCCCATTTTCAGGATACTCCACTCAAGGTTTTGGGTCCCCAAGTGTTTATCATATCAACCAAGTTAGGAGCTTCCTTATTAGCTGCCACCTATCATCTACATTATCTATTGTGACTTTAGTAGGCAGACTAGAAGACTTGGACTTCAGAGTCATCAAACATGCACTAGTTCTCCAGCTCCTGCAAAACCACTTAAAACACCCAAATTCTATATGCACACCAGGCTCAGCAAATCCTACAGGACTACATTAACAATTCATTTTTTGAATGTTTATTTATTTATTTGCAAGCCAAGAGAGACAGAGAAAAGAGAGAGACAATGGGCACTCTAGAGCCACTAGCCACTGCAAACGACCCCCAGATGTATGTGCCACTTTGTGCATCTGTCTATGGGTACTGGGGAAATTGAGCCTGGGTTTTTAGGCTTTGTAGAGAAGTGCCTTAACCACTTAGCCATCTTTCCAGCCTACTAATTCATTTTTAAAATACAAATATAAAGATAATTAAGGTGAAATTCTAGTTTTTGGTCATACCTGGATCCTAAACTTTAGTACAAGGCTTCTGGTGGCCTACCCTCAAACCCTAAAGTATCCTTACAGTAGTTAAAAATTAAACCAGGGGCTGGAGAGATGGCTTAGCGGTGAAGGTGTTTGCCTGCAAAGCAGAAGGACCCGAGTTCAATTCCCCAGTGCCCACATAAAGCCGGCTGGTGCACCCTTCGTCTCTCTCCCTCTCTCTATCTCAAATAAATGAATAAATAAAAATATTAAAAAAAAAAAAAAAAATTAAACCAAATATGCCTCCCTCCCACCACAAGATAAGAGAGCAATGAAAGCCTCAATATTTTTCCTGTACAGAGATGAAAGAGAAAAAAAAATAAAGAACAGCTTCTGGCATTAAGAAACTGGCCTGTTTCACAAGTAGGCCATGTTATTCTGCTATTGGATATAATTTTATAGAATACCATCTTCACACAAGGTTACTCTAGGCTTAAAACAGAATGAGGCAAAGCAAGGGTACTTAATTTTGTCTAAGTCCAGACAAAACACAAGGTACCTGTGCCACCCTCATAATACCAAAAACTCTAAATGAAATGAGTGGTTACTTCTTTAGCAATTATAGCTTTATATTTTTCACACACGCGCACACACACACGCGCGCGCACACACACACACACACATACACATACACATACACCATGGATAACATTCATTGAGTTACTACTAATAAATCAGTCTCAATATTCCATCTAATCTAATCCAGAGCAAACCTCCACTTTCTTAAAGACTTCTCAAAACACACAAAAACCAAATTCTATAATGTGTTCTTACACTCACTGATACATTCCATGGTCCTCTATGCTGTATGTTCTTCTTCACTTCAATGAGGCCTAAGCAATGCATGATTACATCTGCCTTTGGCTGAAGATCACAGACATGAAAGCCATAGCAAAGTGGTCCCAGCCTGCCCTTGCAGAAAGTCCAGCAGAATCACAGTTGCCATTCTAGATCATGGAGGCAACACAAAGGGACAGGAGGAATTACAAGATGCCTGGTAATTCTCTGAGAAATGGCAGGAAAGATACAACCATGTTCCTGATTTTTTTAATGCATGGCAACAGGAGCCATAATTATAAGGAACCCAATCATTGTGCGACAAGTTTGAGGAAATCATAAATTTGAGGGGTCAAGATTAATAATGGTGAAAAGTGTGCAAGTGCCTGTCTTGATAAGAAACACATTGGCAGTATCTCCTGCTACTTTATAGTAGTAACCTGTGTGTTTTTATATATCCTATTAATTACTGCAAGCCCAAAGAAAAGTAACTAAACATCTATTGTCATCCCTGGGAGAAGGACTTGACATCAGTGGATGTGCAAGGGGGTGGGGGGGCACCTCTGTCTAGACAGGAAAAGGAATGATCATACTTTCCTCCCTAACTTACTGTAGCATTGAAGAGGCCAAAGACAAAAAGGTAGTGTTACAAACTTACCATTCTGGGCCAAATCCTAGAGGTGGTGTAATGTTTAATAGTAGAAAAAATAATTCACAAGCACATATTTTGTTGTGTTTGGTTCCGTGAGATCACATCATGACCACCTGGGATGCAAGAGTGTATAGGAAGCAATAATATGTCAGAGTTAGCATTTCCTTACCACTCACAGCTCCTGTGTGGACTGTAAGAGACCAAAAGTTCACTTTTTTTCCTAGAGGCATAGATATGATTTTCACAGAATTTAAAAAGACAGAAGCCAACCATGTGTTTTTCTACTTTTGAGCAAGGCAAATTGAGCTCTGAGCAGCCTGACTAACCAAAGCTACCAGTCCCCAGTCAGTACATCCCTCCAGGGCCACAGGGTAACATATATCCTTATACATTCAAATGGCGTTGTGGAAGGATAAGTAAAAACCTTAAAACACACACATAAACCGTTTGTAAATGGTATTTACATTATTAAATAGCATTTTACTTACTAGTTTGATTGATTTGTTTCACTGCAACCCAGTGGGATGGAGGTAGGCTTGTGTTTAAAACTGGATCAATTGTAAGTAATAAAAAATACACCTTAGAAAGTGTTAGTAAATTTGTATGCATGTAGAAACACATAAGACAACCTGTTATTTCTTCATTTTATTTTTTAGTGAAGGAATAGAATATTTGAAATATCTTTCAAAATGGTAGGCAACATACTCTAAGAAAATTACACACTGCAATCATGACTTACATAATTACACAGAACAATATTTGCAAGCTTTATAAAATCCTGTTAACTCACTTCAATGATAAACAGTAATTTCAATACAACTAAGGTTTAATATCTATCAATCACATAACATATAAGAAATTGTGCACAATTGTTACTAATAATAAACATGGTTTTGTCTGAAGTGTTCAACATATGTAGTTCTCTTGGGTATTTAAGTTTTAATTTTTATTATATTTCTAATGCAAAATAGAGATTGCACATCAAAATTAATTAAGAGCAAAAGTCAGGGCAATATTTCTTTGCAAGTAAATATTAATCTCATTTAGCACTTCTGATAATATTCACAGTTATTTATTAATATTTACATGACAAAAAGACTTCAGGACACTTTAACTATATACTATATTAATTCCTTGAATCATTTTACCACAGTCTACATATCTTGAAAACATCATACTAATAAAATGAAAGGTCCAATTCATTAACATTTGAACATTTTTATATTTCTGTAATGTTTTACCTGGTGAGACACTCACTGCCTTTAAGTCATCCATGCTTCTGTAAGTAACCCAAATAAACTCATTCGTTCAAGTTGGTCTCTGGTGTAATTGTTACTTTGGTCTGTTGTTGGTGCCCTCCTTAGGGGTGCATAGACATTTGTTCATGACTGCCCAGGAAAAGTTTAATGGAGGGCTGGAGAGATGGCTCAGCAGTTAAGGCACTTGCCTCCAGTGCCTAAGGCCCCGGGTTCAATTCCCCAGTACCCACATATGCCAGACCCCCCAAGGTGGTGGCCCTGGTGCGCTCTCTCTCTCTCTCTCTCTCTCTCTGTATTTCTCTGCTTGAAAATAAATAAATAAAGTATTTTTTAAAAAAAAAGTTTAATGGAGCACTAGTGATTTGTTATACTCTACAATTTTATGATTTTTCAATTTTTGAAAAATGAGCATGTATTGAATCTGTTATTTAAAAATTACAGGAATTATTGCAACTACAAAGCCAGATATGAAAAGCTTTGAATGGAACTACCAGACTGAGAATGAAACTTAAAATTGAATTGCGTAATTGCTTTAATGGTATTCAGTACATAAAATTAAGTTTTAAAACTGTCTATAAACTTACAGAATCTGTAAATAAATATAAAAACATGTGAAATGATGTGTTTCATTACATTAAACAAAGAAGGATATGAGGGGGCTGGAGAGATTGCTCAATGGTTAAAGGTACCAGCTTGGAAAGCCTGCCTGCCCCCATTCAGTTCCCCAAGCCAGCCACATAGAGATGGGCAGGATTTCATTTGCAGTGGAAAGAAACATACAGACACACATGAGCACACACATGCAAATAAACAATTTTAAAAATAATTTTTTAAAAAGATATGATTCCAAAAGCATAGGACACCAAAAAAAAAGGTTATCACTATGGGACTTATCAAAATTTAAAAAAAAATCATCAAAGGACACTACTATCAAAAGAATTATAAGAAAACCCATGGGATGGAAAAAATGCAAATCATATATGTGATACAAATTCATATCTAGAATAAAGAATTACAAATTTGTAGCAAAACCAGACAACAATTAAAAATGACCAAAAAATTTTAAAGATGTCTCCAAAGAAAAGAAACAAGCACCAATAATGATCAGTATCACCATAGACATGCAAATCAAAATCACAAGTAGATACTATCTCATACCCACTAGGATGGCTAAAAATAAAAAAAATAGCAAGTGTTTGTGAGAATAAATAAAGTGAAAATCAGTATGGTAATTTCTCAAAATATTAAATATACAATTACCACTTGATGTAACAATTAAATTGGTACCTTTAACATTAAATCAGTTTATTCTTATTATATGAATGAGTTATACATGTATGTCAACCCCTATGTTTATTTCTTCATGGCAAGTTAGATTTCTTAGGACCAAACTCAAATTCTTACACATTCAAATAATTTAATATAGCCAAAATAATTATTGTATGATATACATAGAGCCCACCCATTACTCCAAAAGCTGCAGTCAGCATCTGCTAGACAAACCTGTAGCCATAAAAGCTCCTTGCTGCTAAAGGACATCAGCTATATACTTAAGCTACCTCTCTGATTCATTTCTCTCTCCAAAATTCTCTTGCCCATTTCCTCTTCTGTATTGTGATCCTGTTGATGCTATTTGTAGGAGGTCTTCTGTGGCCAGGACTTTCTCTCTCATTAAACCCTGCCAAGCACTGTACAGAAAGGCTTATTGTGCTATAATACTACCATCTTATGATTCTGTTTTTCCCTTGAAATCTCCAAACTCACTACAATAATAAATATAAGGATTTATTTCTAGAGTTTTCAATTGAGTTTCATTAATCTATATGTCTGTACTTATGACAGTACCTTAATATCTTGATTACCACAGCTTAATATTAACTTTTACTGAAAAGTAAAAGTCCTCTATTTTTCTTTTTCAAAATAGTTTTGACTATTCTGAGTCTTTTGCAATTCCAAATATATTTAGTCTTTTGTTTGTTTTACTGACTGATTGGCTGATTGATTTTTGAGACAGAGTTTCACTATGTAGCCCAGGCTGACCTAGAACTAACTACATATCCCAGGATGATCTCTTACTCACAATCCTCCTGCCTCTACTTCCTAAGTGTTTGGGTTATAGGTATGCATCACCATACCTAGATCACCATTTATATTTCATAATAAGCTTATCAATTTTTTCAAAAATATTAATATTTTAATAAGTGTATCATTAAATCAACAATTAGGGAGAACCAGCAATTTAATAAATTAAGTTTTATATGAACAAGTAAGTTCTTTCCACTTATTTTTTCCTTTACTTTCTCCAAGGCAACATTTCTCTTAGTACAGTGTCCAGGTTCACCAATGCTATTATTAACAGCAGTATTTTTTAAATTTTAAAGTTGAATAATATTTCATTTTATGTTACATGCCTAATTCAGTTTTCTAATTGAATATTGTGACTGATGCTTCATTGAACATAAGAGGTACAGATATCCTCTCAAGATCTGTTTTCTATTTGGGGGCACAGCGTGGTTGACAAAAGAGTATGTCTAATAGAAACCTTATGCAAATTTCCTATGTTCCTGCTCTGCATCTATCTCCCACTTTGGGCTTGTCTGAGATCTCATTCCACAAATAAGCAGTATATGAAATGCTTTACCAGAAAAAAACACAGTTAACATTGAAGAATGAAGACTCTACTCATGTTTTAAGAGTATTAACATGCCCCATGAAACAAAGCAAGCTTTATATATATTTCCATATCTCATACTAATATTTTCTTCTATAAATTTATTTAAGAAAGAAGTTTTTCTCCAAACATATAAATTTGAGTAAAGTGTAGATTTCTGATCTGTGAAACCATCTCCTCACAAAATACAAATGCCCTCTGATAAAAAGAGTCTTTTGACTACTAGAGACCACTGGCATGTGCATTACACCATGAAGAAAGCACTTGCATTTTCTGAGGTCTCCCACAAGTGTCTCAGTGAGTACTCAGAAAGTTGTTCTCCTCCAGAATCGGTGTCAAGGCATCTAGATATCCAGTCACTGAGGCAGTTCTCAGAAAATGTGTAAATGGGATTCCAAAATTATAGAAATGAAGGCCTTTAATCCCAGCACTCCGGAGACAGAGGTAGGAGGATTGCCATGAGTTTGAGGCCACCCTGAGACTACAGAGTGGATTCCAGGTCAGCCTGGACTAGAGCAAAACCCTACCTAAAACAATTATAGAAATGAAAAATAGAAACAGCATAGATGAGAATCAAGTGACAAAATTCAAAATGTTCATTCATAAAGATTCAAATTTCATGAGAAAAGTCATTCTTTCATAATTTAAAATATAGAAATATGGTTGGTATTTTGTGTTTAAATGTGGGTAATATGTATGGTATGGCCACTATGTGGTGAGTGTGTGGTGAGCACACACATGTGTGTTGATGTGCATGCTTCATGAGCATGCATGCTGAGGCTAGAGAAGAACATTGGGTCTCTTCCAGGGCTTATCTGCATGTTTCCTTGAGATGGAATCTCACTGACCGTGGAGCTTGCTGTTTTCATGGGCCCAGAAACTCTGCTCCCTACAGGACTGGGCCATACCCAACTGTTTACATGGGTACTGGGGAATTGAATTCAGATAGTCTCAGTCCCCCCCCCTTAGGCCTTCATACTTGTGTGGGCAGTACTCTGATGCACTGAGTCATTTCTCCAGCTCTAAATATGGCTGCATTAATGACAAAACTCAAGCAGTACTGAAAAGGTTTGTATCAATAGACAAAAAGAGTCAGTCTCAGGACAGGGGAGATACCTCAGTAGATGAAGTGTTTGCCACACAAGTGTGAGAACTGGAGTTCAGATCCTCAGAACACACATAAATGCTGGATAGGCGTTGTTGCCTACCTGAAATCCCAGCCCTTGGGAGAGAGTATCCCTGGAACAAGATGGCTAGCTAGCTAGCTGAATCAGTCAGCTCTCATCTCAAGTGGAAGACTGACTTGGTAAAGCAAAGAGGAGAGTGGTCCAGGAATATACTATGGTGGTTCAAATCAAATGTTCCCCATAAGCTCATGTATTTTGCATGCTTGGTTCCCAGTTGGTGGCAAATGGGGAGGTGGTGCCTTGCTGGAGGAGGTGTTTTGCTGGAGATGGGCTTAAGAATGTTAAAGCCAGCTCCTCCTTTTCTGAGGTCTGCTCACTCTTTTGCTTCTGTTTCTACCTGCTGTGGCAGAATTGATGTACAGCATCTTACTTTACACTGAGGTTGTTTATCCTGTTGGGCTTTTTTTTCCCAAGTAGCCCTTGCTAACTTGTTAATTGACATCTCTCTGCCTTTTAGTGAACTAAAAGTCTGAGTCTTTCTTCAGTTCCACTAGGTCCCCTTTTCTGCCATGATTCCTAGATCACTTTGACTATCATTTCTTAATGGTAGCCTCAGCTTTCTAAGCTGTGATTGTATCCCTTCCTTTACTCCAGAAAGCATTCATACTGTACATTTAGCAGCCCTTCTGCTGACTGCAACACCTGCACAGCTTCTTGAGACAACAGAGTAATGGCTTTTATCACTGGTTTATGATTGACATTGCCATTAGGAATGACATTGGGGATTACTAAACCACTTTTCCCAAAAAGCTTCTCTTTTTGATGAGGACTCCTTTATCTCTGTTGCTCCAGTATGCTTCTGCCTTTCTGTCACTTTTCCTTTATTTTCTCTATAAAATTCCAGCATCTGGCTCTCCTGTTCTTCAATATTATCCTTCAAGGTACCAATCTGGTAGATCAAATTGTTCTTCTTGTCTAACTGTGCAATGGAAACTATGTCTTTCTTGTTTTTCCATTCTAGGTTCCCACAAGTCATTAAATGTAGTCTCTGGATCTTTGAATCTTCTGGTGTGGTGGTTTGAATGTGAAATGTCCCCCATGGCCTCATGTGTTTGTGATTAAGCCTCAAACTTAATCCCCAGCTGGTGGAGCCATTGGGAGGTGGAGACTTGCTGAGGGAGTTGTGTCACTCAAAGTGGGCCTTGGGGTGTTACAGCACAACCCCAATTGCTATAACAAGTTCACTCTCTCTGCTTCCTCTTTGCTATTGTAGAGGTATGACACCCTGCTCCTGGCATACTTTCCTTACCATGCTGAAGTGTCTCCTTGAAACTCTAAGCAAAAACCAAAACAAACACACACACACACACACACACACACACACACACACACACCAAAAAAAAAAAAAAAAAAAAAAAAAAAAACAGTTTCCTTCTATAAACTGCTTCTGGTCAGGTGTTTAGGCCCAGAAATTAGAAGGTAACTCCTACAGATGGTTTGAGGTTACACAATGTTTGTTGCCAAAGCAGAATTTCCACATAAAGGCCTTGTAGAACTTTCAGTTTACATTTAGCAAATTGTTCATCCCACTCTGTGTTATTCTAGTTCACACTTCTGCTCAGGAAACCCAGCTTTGCCTCTAGTCCCTAGCAATATTTTTCAGTTTTACCAACCACAGAAAGCTGGTCTCTCACATATTTTTCCCTTAAAGAACTAAGAGTCCCCATTGTGTTTTCTTAATAGTTTTTGAACTTTATAAATGATTTTATTGTGTTTTTATAGGTCCCGTGCTTGGCTTGACTGGGTAGAAGAAATGCCTACTCAATGTTCATTTTAGTAGAGCATTTGTGTGTGTTGTATGTGGTTAAGTTCCTTATGTATATTTAGAAATTAAACCCTCATCATATGTATTACTTAGTAATATGGTTTCTCATATCTGTAGGTTGCCTTTTCAATTTGTTGACTTTTGGCTTTGCAAGAGCTTTTTAGTTTGAACTAATCCTACATGTCTGTCTTTAAATTTTTTTTTCTTGGTTTTTTTTTTTTTTTTTAGACAGACAGGCGTAGAGATAGTATGGGCTTGCCAGGGCTTCCTGCCATTGCAAAATACCTCCAGATGTATGTGCCACTTTGTGCATCTGGCTTTACATGGGTACTGGGGAGTCAAACCTTTTGATGGCACCCTGTGCCAATGTAACCAGTATTTGTTTGTTGATTCTGAATCTTGCTTCCTGACTGAGTTCACTTATTAGTTCTAAGAATTTTCTGGAATCTTTACTTTTTCTCTGTATAAGTTATATTGTAAAATAATTAATTTCACTTTTTCTTTACCAATATTGGTAGCACTTATTTCTCATATTTCCCTCTCCCTTTCTCTCTATAGAGTATATGCAAGTATTTCTGCAAATATGAAGGCTAGAGGAGAATATCAGGTGTTCTCTATCACTTATCCACATGTTTCTTTGAGATAGAGTATGGTGGTTTGAATGTAAAATGCCCCCTGTAGCCTTATGTGTTTGTAATTAAGCCTCATATTTAGTCCACAGCTAGTGGAACCTATGAGTGGCAGAGCCATGCTGGAGGAGATGTGTTGCTGGGGGCCTTAAGGCCTATGAATTCACTCCCACTGAGTTTTCAGAGCTCACTTTCACTAGTTCCTCCCTGCATCATGTGGAGATGTAGTGCCCAGCTGTCTGATAATAAAAATATGTAATGTTCTTGTGTCTGCTCTTGCTGTGGATTTATTGCCATGATGAAACTTCCCCTTATTTACTGTAGATTTCTTTCTTCAACCATGTTTGTTGCTTCTCTATTCATAATAGCTAGGAAACAGAATCAGCTCAGATGTCCATCAACTTATGAATGGGTAATAAAATTAGGGTACACAAACACAATGGAATTCTACTCAGTGGTAAAGAATAATAAAATTATGAAATCTTCAGGAAAATACATGGACCTGAAAAAATCATGCTAAGTGAGGGTACAGAGGCTCAGAAAGACAAATGTGTTGTATTCTCTCTCATAGGCAGATCCTAACATAGAATTCTTTCATTTGTTTACAGGTTGTAATATACATCAGTAGTATTGGTAAGGAAGCTAAAATGAGGCTTGGAGTGAAAATCTGTGAAGGATGAAAGGAGGGGATCCTTGATAGTCAACTGAAGGGACACAACACAGGGGGTGAAATGGTCAATGGGGACAGAAGTAAGGAGGGGAGGGGAGAGATACAAAAAAACCAGTGATGGCATGAATCAGTACCATACAAATCCATCTCTTTATTAGCTAATTAAAAGACTTAACTCTCTTTAAAAGAGACAATGAGAGGGGGGTTGCTCAGGCAGAAGCACTCTGCGGGAGTAGAGAAAGCTTTACCCTAAACTATAGGTTGTTGCTGATAAATCCAAGTGGCAGAATTAGGCTACCTCACAGTGAGCTGTTGGTCAGGAAGGCACATGAGGCCCCCAAAACATTACAGGCAATTGCCAAAGCACTTGATTACCCACCAGCTCTAAATGTTAGACACTATTACTAAAGACATCAGAGACTGTTGTCACAGGAAATTGAAAGATAATGGTGGAATTTAGATGAGAATAAGCTTTTGGTTGGCTACCTCATATAGAAAGTACTATTCAAGCCCAGGTTGGATTCCCCAATACCCATGTACACAAGGTGGTGCATGCATCTGGAGTTTGTTTGCAGTGGCAAGAGGCCCTGGTATTCCCATTCTCTCTCTCTCTCTCTCTCTCTCTCTCTCTCTCTCTCTCTCTCTCTCTCTCTCTCTCTCTCTCTCTCTCTCTCTCTCTCTCTC
>PVHP010035229.1:0-16506 GCA_004024765.1 Zapus hudsonius | reverse complement strand
CACCCACCACGACTCAGGGAACTGAGCGGAAGAGGGGGCGGAAAGATTGTGAGAGCCATGGTGGGGGAGACTGTCCGGAGGCATGGCACCCATCAGTAACAACACACTTGGGCCAGGAAGACCGGGATGAGTACTAAGATATACAGGATCCCTTGCCACAAGGACTAATACAGACAGCCCACGGAGGAGGATATACAATGGGGAGGGGGGGAATTGGGGAATTCGGGATAACAACGCATGGTTTGCCCACTAAATAATGTAACTCATTATGGACAATAAATATATATTTAAAAAAAAAAACAAAAAGAGGTCAGGGAAAAAAATGAAATGTGGCTAGAAAGATGTCTCAATGCTTAAGGTGCTTAAATACAAAGTCTAAGGACTTTGGGTTTGATTCCCCAGTGCCCACATAAAGCCAGATAGATGCACAACATGGTGCATGCATCTGGAGTTGGTCTGCAGTGGCTGAAGGCCCTAGTGCTCCCATTCTCTCCCCCCTCTCTGACTGAAATATAACAAAATAAAATATTAAAAAAATAAAAATGATATGTTTAAAGGAAGAGTGGATGACATTGCTGACTTTAAATTTGTCAAAAACAAGTAACATAATAGACAAGAAGTAATATATTAATTAAAGATATTATATCGAAGTTAACCCTCATGAGAAAAGAAAAAGTGTATTTTTCTTATTCCTCTTAATGAAATCAGCAAGGTGTAGGCTACTGTACACATTCACAGACCTTCGGCAAGGTGTGGCAGGGTTCTAACCCAGTTCTTTGAGTGTAAAACTTCAATTTGTTTGGATAGTATCTTTTTAGTTGCTTATTAACTCATATTGGCTCCTATCTACTATTAGCAGAAACACTGTTGGTCAGGGTAATGGCTAAGGGCAAGAGTTGTAAGAAATCCAGGATTGGGATGGAAGTCTATCTCTGCTGTTACCAGGCTGTAAAATACTGAGCAGAACCATGAACCTTCACAAACCTCAGTTGTTATTGATTACTGAGTGGAGCAGGCTGGGGGTTACTAGTATAACCTTAATGCATAATTGCTCTTTCATGATGATGTTCCCAGTGTAGAAGCTCAGAAGTACAAGTACTATAAGTATTCCAAATAATATCTAACTGAAAACTTTAATATCAACAGTTTGTGTACCACAGTATTTTCATTTTAATAACAGATACTTCTCCTACTGTAGAATTACTTATTCAGTGAACATCCATTTATTGAACAAGTACTAAATTTCATGAAAAATGCAACTATTTTAGAGTTACACATAAAATTAACATATGCTTCCACTCACACATTGCATTCCATTTACAAACTATTGGTGGTACTTAGCAACATAAAGGAAGAAGAAAAGGAAAATGGTTAAAATTCAGACACAATACAGCATATAACTAAGAAATATAAGAATTTTCTGTTAGCTAGTAAAGTGTAATTTGAAACCACAAAGAGAGGGGACTTCAGATTCAAAATTCATCTGTAAAGTGATTAGAAAGCATCACTTGTATTTCCACAAATGAAAATCAGGAACTTTTCTTAAAATCAGCAGAAAATGGAAGTTATAGAGTATATCTCCATCTTGAATTCCAAAGACATTCATACAAGGCAGGGGATTTTCAACAAGACTTATCAGAAGCTGTTAAAGCCATGAATTGGAAGAAACACATAAAACATAATCACAATAAGTAGAAGATACTATAGATGAGTAAGAGAAAGAATTCCTGATTATTTACAACCTTAGGAGTACTCACATATCATGGGCATTCTCTCAAGGAATCCTTACAGGTTCCCAGGGAGAAAAAAATGAGAAAGAATTCCCCATGCATCTAAGAGTAATTGGAGAATATCAATCATTTGGAGATAATTAAGACCTCACACCATCACAAAGGTACAACCTATAGAGCCAACTCTATATTTATGGTTGTTATAATTAGAGACAGGAAAATTACTTTTTATTGTTCCTGTTTTACCTGATAGGGAATGTTGTGTATCTTTCTCCTCCCAACTGAAGCATGTCATCCAAGAAAGCAGCTCTTTAAGGCTGAAAAAGAAAAATACAAACAGGGATTTTACTCATACTATGTATATACTTATTCATAATCAAGATATTATATATTTAAGAATTTTAAAGAACTGTTGAGGACTTCACAAGTCTCTGGAAACTTCTGAAATTTTCAAGATTTGCAAGGCTCCTCCCAAAGCTGATAGGAAAAGTAATAACTGCTAGAGGGAGACTCTCTGAGCAGCTTAGCTACATACAAGTTGTGCTTCAAACAAATCTTCCATGAGGTCACCATCCAGGAAGACATGTGACTTTATAGTGTTGCAACAGAGGCCTTTGAGTCACCCATGTTCCTGCTAGTAACCCTTCACCCATGCTCTGGAACTCACTGGGGCACCAATTGCTTCCTTAGTTTAATCATTCTTGGGTCTGTCGTTTGAACACTTTCTGGAATAGTACACCCATGTTGGCATTTCTCCAGAGAACATGCTTCATGCAACAGAGAAACAGCATGGTAGGAATCATCATTAGTCAAGAATATAAGCATAATGCATGTTCTGAATCCTCTTGCCAGATTAGGGAGTAAGAAACAATAAAGAGGGAAAGAATCTATACATGGACACATACTTGAGAACATCACATTCTCAAGGCACAGCTTATAGAGATACAAAAATTAAACCAATTCTGGAAATTGGTGAGGACATTCCAAAAATTTTCAGTTATGGAATTCCTATATAATTCCATTAAGACATCCCTGTGTACATAGCAGACAGAATCAAAAATCAACATACAACAGAAGTACACACCTAGGTTTATTGTTGCAGTATTCAGCATACCCAGTATATGGAATCAACCTAGGTGTCCATCAATGGATAAACATATAACAGGTATGACCAAAGGAGTATGATTTCACACACAAATGATACCACAATTTGGCTATTGCAGGAAAAGAGATGCTAAGAGATAAACATGTTAAGTGAAATTAGCAAGAATTAAAAAAACAAAAACTTTTAATAATATATAAAATCTATAAAAAATATATGAAACTCTGAAAACCATTAGAGAAGAACAAAGGGACTGTGAATTGTGTTGGTCCATGGATAAAAGAAGATTATAGAGGAGAGTCATCAAAGTGTATTATATCCATGTATGAAAATACAATCTTGATTTCATCATTTTATAAATAATGTACAATTATATCAAAAGAGGACAGCATAAAATTGACAAACTGGTTCAATCTATTCCACTGAGACAGTCTTCACAATAGTAGCAATGATTTAAAACGGTGGTAGCAACAAAAATAGTTTCTCTCTGTGGAGGAGAATGAAGAAAATGTAATGGTGAAACAGAAACAAAACCAGAATGATTGGAAGTCATTTTCAGGCACCTTTCACCACAGAAAAAGCAGACATTATGAAGACAATTTGGATAATGTAATCAGAAATGTAGAAACTGTAACAGAAAATTAAGGATAATACTGGAACTGAAAGCACTATGTCTTTGATGAACTCACCAAAGATTCAACAGAAATCAAAAAGAATCAGTGAGATTAAGAAACTTCATAAACTAAATTTAAAAGACAAAAAAAGAAACAACAATTTAAACATTAGAGAAAAACATTAAAAAAATCTTTGTGAAAGCTGGGTATAGTGGCTCATGTCTATAAATCTCAGTAATCAATAGTTTGAAGCAGGAGGATTGTATCAAATTCAATATCAGCCACAGCTGCATAGTGAGTTCTAGGCCAGTTTCAGCTGCAGAGTGAGACTGTCTCAAAAATAAGGGGTGGGGCATAGATTTCTTAGTAGTTATAAATACTTGCCCTACAAACATGAGGACCTAGGAGAGCTTGTGACACCTCTGTTTTATCCTTCAGTACTCACATAAATAGCAGAGAGTGGTCATGCATGCCTGCAAACCTAGTTTTATAGAAAGCATACATGGGAGAATTGCTCGGGCTTATGAAAATTGCAGATGTGAGTTCAGAGAAAATTTCATCTCAAGGACATACACATATAATCAATAGAGGTGAACTTCTTTTGGCCTCCAAACATGTTTGGGACATGAGTGGTATACATGCATATACATGCATGTTCTCTCTCTCTCTCTCTCTCTCTCTCTCTCTCTCTCTCTCTCTGACACACACACACACACACACACTCACTCTGTGATGGTTTGATACATGTGTCCCTCACAAATATATGTGTTCTGTGTGCTTGATCCCGTGTTGATGGATTGGGTATTGGAATCTTGGAGTTGTGTTGTGATGGGAGAGATAAAGGCTTATAGGGGTTATAGCCAGCTTCCCCTTGCCAGTGTTTGTCACACTCTCCTGCTGATGTTGTCTGATAGTGGTCAGGAGGTGATGTCCACCCCTCTCCTCATGCTGTCGTTTTCTCTGACATGATGGAACTTCCCCTCAAGACTGTTAGCCAAAATAAACACATTCCTCCCATCAATAGCTTTTGGTTGGATTCTTAGTTTCAGCAACTAGATTAATTACAACAGACCACAGATACTACACAAAAAATTATTTTAAATACATAAATTGTGGTACTTGGAAGAAATGTAGACGTATTTAGAAATATGTAGCCCATGCATAGTTGGATTGCTAGCAAAATCAGAGAATGAGGCAGAGGACATATTTAAAATAGTCATACGTGCAATTTCTAAAATTAATTATAAGTACAAAACCACAGATCCAGGATGTCTATAGAAAATGAAGTAGAAGTACCCAAATTGGAAATAGTCATATCATGGTCAGTTTAAAGGAAACTAAAGTAAAGAAAATTCCCTAAGATGAGAAGAATAACACTATACGCTGTATAGTGAAGGAAGCAAGAATCCCAGCAAGTTTATTACTCATCAGACTCCATATCAGACATTAACTGATTCAAGTTTGCATTGCAGTTGTGGTCAGGAGTCATATTATTCTCTCTTTGGGATTGCATATTTGTTGTCTCCACTTCCTTGCCACTTTCCTGTTCCATAATGGGACTAGGGGCCCTGAGTTGGGGAGTACCGTCTTTGATTTCTGTGGATTTTTTCATTTGTTTCTGCCCATGTCCAGGTAGTGGAGTGGGACTAAGACACCCTGGGGAGTGCTGTTCAGCTGCTTTGCTTCCAGTGGAAAGATCACCAGGTTTGATCTTAAACAGAGGTCTTTACTGTTGGGGTGTTCTGTCCCCAGAGAGGCTTAGATCTTTACCTGTTTGGATCCCTCTGTATGTGACTGTTTAGTCTTAGTGCCACCACATAGGCCTCTGTCCTCAGTTGGTATGCTGTAGTAGAAACAGCCCCACACCCCAAACTATAAAGTCCAGTGTTTTCCCACCTGACTGTGCCCACCTGTCAGTGGCTCATGGTCCCTGGTGCCTGCCAAAGCCGCCTGTGTCCTCCTGGCAGGGCCTCTACCCTCCCAGCACTGGCAGAGGTTCCCAGGTGCCTGAGGCCTGGCCCTGCCTGGCAGCTGCGGTCCGGAGTGGGTTTCCGAACCCAGTTAGGTCAGTTTGCCCAAGGCGGTGCATCTGCTTGTGTATGTGGGGGGGGGGGGTCTCGGGAAGAATGGCACCCAAGAATCGGGTGCTGGATGGAGGGGGCCCTGAGAGGGAAAGGTGCTCAGCCGGCAAGGGCTTGGAAAGCGCCTGTGAGGAGACAATGGAGATCGTGGGAGCTTAGGGTGGGGGAAGGTTGGCTCTCCATTCCTCTGTGGAGCAGAAAGCCACTGGGGAACCCTGTCTGGGCTGATGGAGGAGCTAGGGAGAGGGTGGGCTTGGGTTCAGGGCCGGCTGGGGTCCGGGATATGGATCACAGCTGGAAAATCAAACCTTTATGGAGAGAGTCCTGGCAAGGTTTCTACTTGTCAGCCATCATGCTCCACCCTCCTGTACATCAGTCTTAATGACAACAGTTTACTAAACCTGTCACTCACTGAAGGTTATCTGATGTTTTCAGTTCTCTGGTACAATTGCCCAAGAGTAGAGTTTTGGAGTTATATAGCATTTGTTGATTTTTATAAGAGAGATGCTAAAAAGAAATAAATTGACAAAAAAAGTCTATTCTACTCAAAGTGAGCTATAGAGTCCACATATCCCCATGAAACACTAGAAAGAGAAAAAAAGCAACCTTAAATCTAAATGTAATCATGAAAAGAATTATTTAAATAAGTCCATTTGTGATTTAAAATTCAGATGTGGTAATTTCAGAGTTTTGGATGAGACCTCTATGAAATAGCACATAAGGAATCTTCTGCATTAAAGACCATTTGAAAGATGCTTTGCATAGTAGGATTGTGATAGAGAAGAAGCTGACTTAATCTATTGGTTCGTTATAAGTTCTAACTGCTGGGAGCTGAACTTCAGTGGAATGGGACAATCCCTGGGGAGGAAATGTTCCAGGAATGACCCATGAGTGCAATAGGAGGGAATAATTTTAATTAAAATAGGGATTGCCTGTCAAGCATGTTTTTGAAAATATTTTGAAACCATATAGACCACATAGCTAACTGCCACATTGCTTCTGGAAAAACACCCTCTTGCTTGCTTTGCCCCACCTCATGACTACATAGTATAAAATATAAGTACAAACTGAGGTCAGGACAGATTATCTTCAGGAGTGATCCCTAACTTTAGTCCCTGGGGAATAATAATAATCTCCTCTCTTTCATTCACACTGGTGTTGGAGTGATCATTCCAGAATAATTCCCAGAAAGGTACTTTCCCAGACCTTGGTCTTAAATTTGCCATACTGTAGCATTTCAAAAAAAAAATACATTCTGTTCCTTAAAATAAAAATAAGTTTCAGAGCTTGTAACTTTCCAAATTTCTAGATTTGAACTAAGAATTTCTATATTTCAAAACTAATCAAGTTTCAATGAGAAAATGGGGGGAAAATCTAGATATGCCAAACAGGATGGAGTTTAAAAGAGGGAAGGCCAATGTTAGCAAAAACCAGTGAAGATGCTACTACTCTGGATTTGAGAAAGTTCAATATTTTCTTAAATGATTTCTGACAAGCACATAGCAGCTGCTTGGAGCATTGATGTAAGTGAGTTACAATAGAATGAATGTAAACACATTGTTTATTCTCTTCTCTGAAAACTTTGCAACTCCTACTGAAAGAATGATGAAGTTTCTCTTCATTTTCAGCCTTCCAAATATCTCACCAGTACTTCTCATTTATAAACATAAACAAGACTGATAAAGATATTTTGAATGTGTTTTTAGACCTTCAAGTGTTCATGATATAAGAAACATCCTAATATATTGCTATAATAATGGATAATCTAATGCAGACAGTTTACTACATATAAAGCAAAATGATGAATGATCTGTTACTAAACGTTCATGCAATTAATAAATGAATCAGATCAATGCAGATTAAAATGGTTAATGTCCCATTTACTGAAGAAATGGAACCAGAGAGCAGTCTTGAAATATATGTAAAAATATTTATGAAAGAAACACCAAGTAGAAAGCTCATTTGGCTTTCACTGTGTAACAAACCATCCCATATCTGGGATTTTAAAAGAGAAAGATTTACTTTTCATACAGCCCTGCTGCCAACGACCTTGTACAGACTCAGCTGAAATGTTCTTCTGGTCTCCTTCTGAGTTCTTTCATGCACCTGTGGTGACCACCATGTTCCTGCAGGCAAGTTTGCCTCAGAGGTCTTCAGCAATCATGGCTTAACTTAAATCCATGTCATTTCTCATCCTCTAGTCTGTTATCACAGAAACATGTTGAGCTTCTGAGAGAGAAGAAATGCAGGTGGTCTTCAGCAGAGTAGGTTATGAGACTCGTGTCAAATCAAATACACAGCAAACTATGGAAGAAATAGGTCATCCATGCCAATCTGACTCTGGAAGAGAAACCCAGTTAAATTTAAGGTGAAGATGGAGAAAGCTTGAAGAATCACGGCCATTTCTACAGTGTAAGCTACTCCAGTCTGCCAACAGATTCAGCTATGCAGGCAGGAATGCTGCTTGAAGGCTGGAGGGCCATCAAAGGATGAAGACACGTTAAGTGAATGATATGATTTTTCCAATGGAAGGCAATATTGAATTAACAGGATCCTGTTCTCCAAACATTAAATGTAGAAGGATGTAAAGACAATATTTCTCAGTGACATGGTTTTTCAGAGGAAAATTATTTTACAAGCAAATATTAAGTGTATTTCTCAATATACTACACTCAACAAATGTGTTCAGATGGGACTGAAAATTTAATGTATTTGTAGTCTAGGTACTTGAATATCAAGAAAAAATCATCTTGATTAATCTGGGCAATTTAGATTTATAAGACTAATATACAGGTATCTGTATATGTATATATGCAGGCACTTAGCATATTCTCATTTTCTACATACACGCAACATATGCAAACACATGTGCATATACACAGCAGTAAAAGAGGCACACAAGTCCTATTTTGCAAAGTTTTTGCCCAGTTTCAATTTGTTGCACCTCTTAATTCCTTTTATATTCCAAGCAGAAGATATTCCCAGGGCTAATTCATACATACACTGTTGAACACACACCATCTGCTTTGGAAACTGTGGTTGCACACAAAACGTGTCTTGAAAGGTAACTGCATTGAGATCAGCCTGGAATACATGTGTCTATTTCCTTTCTTCAGGAAAATGAAGAACTCAGTGTTTCCATGAAGCCATCTCCCACTGCTACTGGATGCCACTTCACAACAATCTTATCAATATATTTTCCAGATTCTTTATTGATTTGCAGTGAAGAACACTGGTTATTCAACTGCAAGAGTGCTCAAGTAACAGGATAGACTTCTGAATTATATCTGTGGATACTGCAAAACTTGCAAAACTGACAGTCTGTATAATGCAAGGTTGCTGACCCAAACAGTCATCGATTTTAGTATCACTACCTGGATCATAAAACTCTATAATCTTGGAAAGTTTATTTGACATTTAGAACTCTAGGTTCCTCAGCATTGAAAATTAAGAGGTATGAGAGAACAATACTTACATGTTAAGAGAATATTGTAATCCTCACTAGAGGTAAAAATGCATGAGACATTCGGTACAGTGTGTGGTACAGAGAAAGTAGCAAATGCTAGACAATTTTGTATGATTGAACTCTTAAAATTTCAACCATATGTTATGATCAAATCATTACAGTTGCTGTTATTTAAACTTAATTTAAACTTAATTTAAACTCACTCCACGTGCATTGTTTTATAAGGGGTCTTCTTTATTAAATCTAATTTATCAATGGGAAAACAGAGACTCAGAGAAGAGAGAAAAATTTGTCTGAAGTCTTTAAATTATGAAATGGGAAAACTGCGATTTGGATTATATATGTCTAACTGAAATTTTTATGATTCAGTTCAAGAAATTCTTCAATTTCTTTTTGGATTTCTTAAATGACCCATTCATTTTTTTTTAATTGGGTATTGTTCAGTCCCCAATAGTTGTTGTATTTTTTGTTGTTTCTCCCATTGGTAACTTCCAGCCTTAACAAGTTTTGGTCCATTATCATGCAGGGGCCTATGTCAATCTTCTTGAATTTGTTGAGGCATGTTTCATGTCCTAATATGTAGTCTATTTTGTAGAAGGTTCCATGGGTTTCTGAGAAGAATGTATATTCTGTAGTCTTGGCATGGAATGCTCTGTAGACATCTGTAAGGTCTATATTTTATCTATGGTGTTGTTAAGATCAGTTACTTCGGTTTGGATGATCCGTCTAGGGATGAAAGTGGTGTACTAAAGTCCCCTACTATAATGGTATTGGTGTTCATTTCTGTTTTGTTTTTTAGTAAATTTTTCTTTATGAAAATGTGGTGTACCTGTATTTGGTGCATACATATTTATGATAGTGATATCCTCTTTTTGGATCATTCCCTTGTTGAGTAAGAAGTGTCTTTCATTGTCCTTTTAAATTAATTTTGGTTTATAGTCTATTTTGTCAGACAGTTAATGTTGCCACACCAGCTTTTTTTGTAATTATTGTTTGTTTGCTTGGAAGATCATTTTCCATCCTTTCACCCTGAGGATACTTCTGTCTTTAAAGGTGAGGTGCATTTCTTGAAAGCAGCAGATGGAAGAATCCATTTTTTCTGATCCACCCTGTTAGCCTATGTCTTTTTATAGGGGAGGTAAGTCCATTTATACTGAGAGTTATAACTGTGAGGTTTGCTTTAAACCATGCCATGGTGGAGGGTTTTTGGGGGTTGATGCTTCATATGTTATTATAATCCCAATAATTTTGCTTATCATGTTTATCCTCTATTGGGCTCTTAAAGTTGATTGTTCATCTCTTTTGTGTGAAATATGTCCCATAGTATCCTTTATAAGTTTGGCTTTGTGTTCATATAATCATAGATCTGGCTTTTATCATGGAACATTTTTCTTTCTCCATCTATTATGAGGGATACTTTTGCCATGTACATTAGTTTGGGTCAGAAGGATTATAAAGTTACTATAACTTTATAAGTTCTAGTTTTCTATTTTAATTTTCTTGGAAAATATTTCTGTTTAAGATTTTATTGATTAATTTATTTATGTGTGTATGAATATATGTGTTTAAGATACACTAGTGTCTCTTGTTTATGCAAAGAGATCTTCATCCAGCTTTATGTGGGAGTCTGGGGAATTGAATAGAGGCCAGCAGGTTTTATAAGAAAGCACCTTCAACTGCTGAGCCATCTCCCCAGTCCTGATAAATATGCTTATACACATTATATATTACTAACCCTACACTCTACAGTTCCAGTGCTTGGTGTTTATTTCTTGATCAGTGAAGAAATCTCCAACTGCAGAATCCATTTGATGGAAATTTAATATTTTACAGATAGCATTTGCCTTAACGGTTTCTGTCAAATTTACTATTATGAATCTTCACAATAAAAAGAGTGGAAAATAGTTTGTGACTACTCAGTAATGCAAGCAGGGAAGTTGACATCCTTAAATTCTCCTCGCCTCTCTGTGGATAGCCAGTCAGTTTCACCCCTCACTGTTCAAGGGATCTCTGGATGTCTGCAAGCACTCCATCCTTGACCTACTCCCCATGAACTTTCACCAAGATCTTTAAATTTGCCTTTCCCATGTCAGGTCACTTTGTTACACATAAAGTGATCATTTAAAGAACATATGAAAATTACCATCATTTCTAGTGGCAGGAAAGCCCTTAGCCTAATATTATACAGATTCTAATAGTCTGACCTTTCTCATCTCATCACTTTACTTCTCCATGTTATTCTATTTTCTAGCTCCACTGAACTCCCTGCTCGATGAACTGCCCATGTTCCCATGTTTACGTTTTCCTTCTTTTCCTAATACCTTTACTTTTACTCTTACTACTATACAGATATTAGAGTAAATGACAATGAAAAAATATTTCTCATATTTTCCATATCTTTTATGTATCCTTTATCACACTTTTCTATTATTTCTAAATATTTCAAATTTTTTAAATGTCTGCTAAGGAAAGATACTGATTAATATACCACTTAATTTTGTGGGAGTTTTATGAAAAAAAAATCATGAGAAGGTTGTATTCTACAGGCATAACTATTTTCATTGCCTCTTGGGCTGGCTCCATTTGTTCCTTAGAGAGTTCCTCAGTCAGTATGCTTTATCTTTTCATCTCCATCATCCAGTAGCCTCCATTGTACATCATACCTTAAAGCATTGTCCTCTCACTGGCTGCCTATAGGGACTCTGACCCTATTGCAAGTTAGTTGACCTCAAAGGCTTTCTTTTAAAATCTGAATGAAAGCTTCTATGACCTCATAAGCCTTCCATTGTGCATATATGCAAAAGTAGCATTTCATGTATAATGTGAAGGTTTGCTGCCAGTTTTAACAATAATGATGTTCCCTAGGCTATCTTGGCCTCTGAATGCCTAGGTAGTTGAGCAAAATGAAATTAATTACAGGAAACAGTTTACTAGGTGGCCCTGTGCAAGGCAGTGTGCCAAAGCACTCTTTTCTTAAGGAAAAGTCAATAACATGAGTTTTCTCAAAAACATTTAAGCCTCCCTGCCATCTTCTGGATCTGGCCAATCTTTCATTTAAACATCCTCAAGGCTTTTTTCCTATTGCTCAATACAAAGAGTTTGACTTCTTTTCATGTGTGTCAATATCTTCAAAAATCATCCTTTCCTTAGCTCCTAACTTGAATACCATTTTCTGATAGAACTGAAAACGTTTTCAAGTCTTCCTATTCTCGTTTTGTCTCCCAACTCTCACTATAATAATAGTTCAAAGTACCTAGCAATAGCCATGCCGCAGTTGGAAAGTTGAACTGCCTTAAAAATCTTTACATTTCCTCCAGGAAATTTCTTTAGTCTGTTGCCTTAAACTAGAGTATCCCCTGGCCAAAAAAAAAAAAAAAAAAAAAAAAATCTCAGGACAGAGACACAATGGCAAGTTCTCTATCAGAATTTCTCATGAAGAACCTGGAGCCCCACTCCTTCTAGTCTTAGTTTCTGTCTGAAAGATCTTGAGCACATCTTAATTTCTGTTAGCATCCTGTCTTCTGCTTATAGCATTCTAGACTTTTGTCTAGAAACAGTGATTTTTCTCTAAATTGAAACATTCCTTTCATAAAGGAGAAGGGTACTCGGGGCTCATAATATTCATAAAGTAAACAAAGCTTATAGTTCTCAAGTCTCTGAAAATTGAAAGTTACCAGATTCTCAAAGACCTCATCAAAGTTACAAAAGTTGTAGCAATTCAAAACAATTCAAATTCCTGCTAGCATAGCTGACTATAGTCAATAGAGGGAACATCATGGGTTCAGCTTTCCTGAGTCCTAGGGAAGGCTTGCCCAGGATGCAACTGCCTGTGAATCCTCTATTCTAAGTTCAGTAACTCCTCAAGGAAGCTCAACTTATTAATTCACAATTTTTTATCAGTTGATACACTGGGGTTATTCTTATTCTCTTTTTAATTTTTTGTACTTTTTATTAAATATCTTTATTATCAATAATTAGATACATTGTATGAACAAATCTTGTGCTGGTACCCTCATTTACCTCCTATCTGTCCCCAACCCACTGGGAGCCTTCCTCTCTGGGTGTACTGGATCAGTCCATGGGGTAGGGCGTTATGTATTGCACAAGCGGCAGCCAGTATTTTTACCCCCTTTGTGTATTGTTGCTGATGGGGGCATTGCCTCTAGATATTCTCCCCCACCATGGCTCTTTCATTCTTTCCACCCCCTCTTCCCCTTAGTTCTCTGAGTCATAGTAGGTGAGTTTTGAGTCTGCTTTATAGTTGAGGTCTTAAGTGTCTCTGGACTTCTGCTTTGGGTTGCGTTGGGTATCATTGGTGTCTGTCTCCATTTTCCTTTCATGGGTTATCTGGCCTGCTGTGGTTATTGGTCTCTTGTTTATCTCAACACTTTAATTGGTTTCATTTGGGCCCTATATGATAGGCCAGGGTGGGTTCATCTTCTGCCAGGATGTCGGCCATCATCCCATGGCTTGTTGGTTTAATTGGGTTGTCCATGGCTCTCTCCCTGCCTTCTGAAAAATACAAAAAGAATCTCCACCTGAGAGTGAGATCAATATAGGTTAAATGAGACAGGCATTTCTAATTTGGCAAGATTCTAATGAGTGTAACCTCTCGGTAGCTCTCTGGCAATGGGAATTTCCACCTTGGAGCCAGAGTTCTTAGTTCCCATAAGATTTGCCATGGATCCCAATTCCAGTTAATGGTTCCTTGTCACTGAGAGGATCTCTTAGCCAATCAGTAAGCCATTGATTACCCTCCTCAGTTTAGTGCCACTATTGCACAGATGAGCATTTTTAAATTTTTATTATCCATAATTAGATACACTTAATAAGTGAATAATGTGTTGATGTCTCCAGTTCCCCTATTTCCCTCTTCCCTGTCCCAAGTTAGTTGGATATGAGCATTTTTTTCACTTGCTGGTCTCTTCCATATAGCCATGTGTTCAGCATTCTTGTGATAATTGTCTGTATTATATATCAGTGGTCTTTGTTTTCTCCAAATATCATTGACCAATTTCCCCTGGCAGCTCATGTAATGGCTTCCATCTTTTTAAAAAATTAATTCATTTATTTTTTTTCTAAGTAGAATCACTGTGTGAACAAGTCTTGTGTTGGTACCCCCATTTCCCTCCTCCTTGCCCTCAACCCACTCAATATGGGATGGAGGGTTATGAGTTATACCAGCAGTAGCCAATTTGTGTGGGGGGTGGTCTGTGTGTGTGTGTGTGTGTGTGTGTGTGTGTGTGTGTGTGTGTGTGTGTGACTAGCATTGCAACCAACACAGAAGTGACAACTCCTTTTGATTCACTACTTTGACTTCCAGTAAGTAGTAGCATTGCTTGTTCATGTGTTGATTCTCTCCTTTATTTTGCATGGAGCTTCAACCCTGTTTTATATAATGACTAAAATAATTTACATTATCAAGAATGCATGGGGTTCCCTTCTATATATTTTTTATTTATTTCTGATAATATTCCTAGATAGAAGTAGGCGGTATCTCATGGTGATTTGAATTCAGTTACCTCCGTGATAAGTAAAGTTGAAAATTTTTCTATATTTATTAGTCATTTGACTGTAGTCATTTGAAAAAAATGTCTACTTGGGTCTGCTGCCTAGTTTAATTATATTATTATTTTTATTATTTGCTATTGAGTTGGTTTAGCTCCTTATATGTTCTTATATTAAACCTTAACCAAATTTATACTTTACAAACATTTCTTCCCTTTTCTATGGTATCTCTCTATGATTAAAAGTTTTTTTTTTTATTTTCTTTGTTTAACTTTAGTTTGTTATAGCCCCATTTGCATATTTTTGCCTTTGTTTTTGAACTGTAGGGGCTTTTAAAAAAATCCTTGTCTAGATCAATGAACTGATTTTCTCTGTTATTTTCCATTGGTTTCATAATTTTTTGGCTGTAAGTCTGTGATACTTTCTGCTTTCTTAGTTGATTTTTATTTCATTGATTGGAATTATTTATTTTATTTTTTTATTTTTTGAAGCATGGTCTCACTGTAGCCCAGGCTGACCTAGAACTCAATCTGCAGCCCGAGGCTGCTCTCAACTTCATGGCAGTCTTCCTGTCTCAGTCTCCTGAGTGCTGGCATTAAAAGTTTATGCCAGCATACCCAGCTTAGATTATTTTTACATAGTAGGAGATAGGATATATTTTCATTCTTCTCAATATTGACACCCAATATCCCCATTATCATTGATTAAAGAGTCCATCCTTTTGCCAGTGCATCTGCTTAATATCTTTCCAAAACTCAATCACTTCTAGACATATGGAGAACTCACGTTTTGTACCCATAGCTTCCCTTAACATCAAAAATTGAATAACATTATATAAACAGTACTTGACAACATACTTTACTGGTTAAACCATCTCTTTTAAGTAAGATATAGGATCTATTCATGTAAAAAGCAAACTGATAATTGTATGTGTCATGAAAACCTGCCTTTCTGGCTCTAGTGGACCAAGGGGAGAAGGAATCCCAAAGGCTAACTATGTGATGCAAAAGTAGGAATGAAATGGCCTCTTTCATTTCTCTTATGTGAACTCACTCTGTATTTCTGACCTCTCAGGTTTGAGGCCTTACTGCTTAGCAAGATGGAAGGCTATGAGGTAATTTAAAAGAACATAGACAGAGAGTTGGTTTAATTGAAAGATAATATTACCAGGTGTTGAAGGCAAACAGGTTCACTAATTTAACAGGCAGTCTGTTGATGTAACTTTCTTCATTTTAATTTTTCATGACACATCAAGGAACAGGATATGAGAGCTGACAAATCCTGGGCTTTCAGACACTTAAAATTCCCCGCAGGGTCAAACAGTCTTTCATAAGTGGGAGGGAAACTTGTTTCCTCCTTTTGAAAACTCAATGTTTTATAATTGTAATAATCTTCCACTGATCCATGAGATGCCATGAAGCACTTCATAATTTGGCCTTTGTCGACATCTCTTGTCTCAACTTTTTGGACAACTCCTTATCTCTGCATAGTTTCTGATACTTGAAGAGATGATAACTCTGTAGTATTTTTTAAATTTCAACTTCAGTTATTAGCACTATTATCATTTACTTGGCCTAAACACTGAACACTTAATATGTATTACCTCACAAGGTGCTCCTGACAATATCACCTATCATATGTGGTAGGAACTATTCCTATTTTAAAGATGGCAATAGGAGTCTGAGAAAAAGTAACTCCTTATCTCAAACAACTAGAAAATGCAAAATATAAACTGGAAATACAGGCATGTGATTACAAGATCAGTTATCATATTATAGGAAGATATGCAAATGAAATTACCTACTGCAAGACCTGGCTCCAGAAGGGCATATGGTGCATGTAGTGAAGTCTGAAGAAGTGCTGGAAGTGGGATCATCACAGTCTTATTCATTGAGGGGCTGAGGCGCATGCCAGAAGTAGCACTGTATTGTGTTTTCCTTGACTGCACAAGACAGATATTCTCTCTCTCTCTCTCTCTCTCTCTCTCTCTCCCTCCCTCCCTCCC
>PVHP010035228.1:0-18602 GCA_004024765.1 Zapus hudsonius | reverse complement strand
GCCAGGAAGACTGGGATGAGTACTAAGATATACAGGATCCCTTGCCACAAGGACTAATACAGACAGCCCACGAAGGAGGATATACAACTGATCAGGGATGGGGAGGGGGGGAATTGGGGAAGTCGGGATAACAACGCATGGTTTGCCCACTAAATAATGTAACTCATTATGGACAATAAATATTAAATTAAAAAAAAATAAAAAATAAAAATAAATAAATAAAATAAATTCAATACACAGAAATCTTTTTTTAATATATAAATAAATAAAATATTTTTAAAAAAATAAAAATAAAATAAAATAAAAACAAAATCATGATGACTAAACTATTTATAAGACTGAGATGTTAACCTCAGTGATAGACACCTGACAGAACCAGCATGAGCAAAACAGGAACCATCCCAATGTTACAGTGTATTACACATAATAACCTTTAACAGAAAATTAAATACTAATGAGTAAACCTTAATCTTAGTTTAAAAAATGACAGACATAGGAACATAGTTAACTTGGTTGAGCAATTTAAAGTTAGTCTTTTACAACTATTATCCTGAACAGATTAACATCAGTAACTTGAAGTTTTAACCTGGATATTTAAAGGTTGATGACAAAATTTTTTTACCTGAATGTCATGGCAACCTGCCAGGACAATCTTTTTTAGTCTAATATAAACCTTATGCAAGTCCAATGGTCATCTTATATATTTTAAGAAATCTATAATCTTATAAAGTACTCCAAGACTCAGTTTTTCTATTTTGGCTTTTGGTCTAGTAAAAGTCTTATCTAACAGAGATGCCCTCAGATGACAAAAAAAATCATTAGACAATAGAGATTTATATTTATTTAAACTCTTGTTACTGCTTAAAATTTATTCTTCCTTGTAAATCATATCTTCTTTAAACCTGTTTACATTTATTCATACCTTTTATTCACATACTGTTACCTGAAAATCAATGTAACCACCCTAAAACAATCTCTTTTTATCAAACATATCCAACATTTAAGTTTCCTTTCTTTTTTTAAAAAATATTTTATTTTATTTATTCATTTTCAAGCAGAGAGAGAGAGAGAGAGAGAGAGAGAGAGAGAGAGAGAGAGAGAGAGAATGCACCAGGGCCACCACCTTGTGGGTCTGGCTTATGTGGGTCCTGGGGAATTGAACCTGGGGCCTTAGGCACTGGAGGCAAGTGCCTTAACCTCTGAGCCATCTCTCCAGCCCTTAAGTTTCCTTTCTAGTTTATCCTTTTATCCAGTTTAATCTCTTTATAGCTATCATCAGAACTTTCATTAAAACCCAATTTTATTCTTAAATAAATCACATGTTGGTCCCATTCCCTAATGTTATCTCATATATTTTATCTCCATTTTATAGAGGGCCCTCCTCAGTGGGGTTAGGAATATATCAGTAAATTTCTGTAAAATGGACAATGTGTTAGAATATTTTTTACCATATAACTTTTAACATAAACATTTAAGTCTCTGTTTTATGTTATTAAGAAGTTTTTGAAATAACCTTTTAAAAAAGAGTAGACCAAATTTGATTTATAATATTTATCTAAAATATACATATGACTTTATCATTTACTAATTTAGAAACTTCTTTCCCTTTAAGTTCTTTAAAACAAAATTTAAAATATGAGAGCAGGTTAGAACATACTTCTGAATTTAGGCATATACCTTTAGATTGTTTTCTGTTAGCAGTTCATAAAACCATAGAGAGATACAGTAAATTTTATAATATATATAATATATATATATATATGGTTACAACTAATTTCATATAAGATATCCCTATCTACAGCAACTTGGTACACACCCATTTTCATCTTGGGCTCAGGACTCTGATATTTCCCATGTTTGTAGTCTCCCTGGTTCAGCAGAGCAGAAAAGCCAAGTAGGCAGAGCCCTCAGGAATATCCTGATGGGGGAAAGGGGGCTCTGGGCTTATGCACCAAGGGGCCCTGACATCCACCAATAGAGGAGGGAAGGGTGGAGAAGACAAATTAGCAGCCACACTGACAGACATACCCCAATAGAAATAGGATTCAACCCTCTTTGGCCTCTAGTGTCTATCTGGGATCTGTTCCTAGTGTCTAACTTTCTTGACCGATTCTCAGCCATTGAGGAGCACAGCAAAGCAGCATAAAACTACAGTGAGAGCTGCATTTCAGCCTGCTTCCTCTTCACAGTTCTCATTGCCAGATTGTAAGGGGCAAGGGAGACAAAACAAACTTTGAAATAAATATAACATTTCTCTCAGAGCTGAAGGCCATGGAAAAACAAATGTTGGACTTTCTGGCATTAGCATAGAGGCAGAAGCAACTTTGGTAAGAGACTCTCTCAGATCTCACCCAAATATCTCATTTACATTAAGCTAAATTTACACAGGAGAGACCTTAGCCTTGATTTTTCCTTCCCTTGTTTAACCCTTTCTCCAGTATCAGTATGTGGAGTGGTAGAATTCCCCAATTGCGTAATCAGGATTGTCTTTCTCTACTCTTCTGGCAGGTGTGGGGGCAGGTGAAGGACTCTGGCTATGGAGCTTCTGTTCTGAATCTAGCTGAACTATGTGGATTTTTCCTTGGTCAGGGAGAGTTTTGATCTTTTTCAGGACTTTAGGACAGTTCCCTAATGGAGAATTTTCCTGTCTATAAAAGTTTTCTGTCTGAGACAGACAAAAGAGGAAACTCCTGCTAAGTGTGTGTGAGGGGAGCCGCTAGAGCAGTGGCTGTAACTAATCATAAGCCTGCTAGCTGGAGTACAGAGAGGAGATAAAAATCCTTTAAAATCCTTGTTTTTCTTAGTTTTTCCTTCCATGTCCTGTATCATTAATATCATATTTCCTGAATATTCCTTTTTCAGAATTAGTGATCATAGAACTCAAAACAACTTGCTGACATACTCACACATGATGTTCCATATCTAACAACTTATATTGGTGTCACAATGTTAGAGACCTCCTATGCAGGCATTACACAAGATAGAATTTATTCTGTAATCTCAGGGCTGTGAGCCACATACATATTTCTTTCTGTGCCATTTCCATCTGCTCACATGAGTCCACTTCTGCATAAAGCAGCCCTGCACAAGTTCTCAGGACACAGGCAGGCAAAACATAGTAAGTCTCTCACACAAATTACTTCTGGTACAGTCCCATTTTCTTGTATATTAGTCCACACAGAATACAAACAACAAATAAAAAAGACACACATGGAACGCTATGCTGAATTGATGGCGCCAGTGAGGATTTGTAATGCAATAGCAATCAAAACTCTCGAGAGATAAAGCAGAAACTACAGATCCAGCCACAATTCCAAATGGATAGAAATGTGGAGCAGCAGAACCAGATGAGACAGAGTCCCCAGAAATCAAGGGAAGGTGAGCATCACACTGCCCTTGTACAAAACCAAATGGGACAGAGTCCCTATCCAAAGGGGGGCTGGGTGTGTCTTCTGTGACCCCCCCCCCCGGTTGATGACCTGCCAGTGCGCCTACTGAGTTCTTCTGTCAACCTTCACTGAAATACAAATTCATACAAATTTGGGCCCAAGGAACAAACAACATTCACAAAATGAACACACAGACAAAAATGAAAGCACAGACAAGACAAAACATGAAGCTCATTGATCAGTATTTGACCCTTCGTTTTGGGGATTATGAGGTTCTTGGGGATCCAGGATGAGCCCCCAAGATGTTGTGCCAGATTTCAGGGTCCCCAAAGACCACTCAGGAGTCTAAGTGATAGAATCACATCAGGGTCTTTATTGCAAGCTCGAGCCAGGTCTCTCAGCCTTCACTAACACAGCAGATCAGAGAGGAGAACCCTGAGCCCAGAATTAGCAGGGTTTTTATAAGGATATTAGCAAGGGTAGGGGGTTTCCAACTTGGCAATTACATGATTGGTTGACATTTAGCAATCATTTAGCAAGCATGAAAAATGTATTTTGGCTATATGTATTGAGTTGATACCATAACATCTTGACCTCACACAGTACTGTGCAAGCTAAAGAAATGAGTACAAGTACAAGGGCAAAATTCAAAACTGAGCATGTGGAAATTGTGTAGTTTCAAAGTCTCCAAACAACATACACGAGTCAAAATAACTTTTCAGAACACAAGCAATTTCCCAAAAACATGCTTATCAATTATTGCTGCACTTGGGTTGCCCTGCTCATTGCCCAGGGTGACACTCTGACCTAGTATAAACTATTCTCTACCTTATCTTTAAGAATTTCGATAAGCAAGGTTTATTTTAAAATGGCTGTGCTTATGCTAAGACCATGTTATGTTTTATTGGGGTCTCATTCTCACAATACTCACTAATCATGGCAAAACTGCCAGATCTTTAAAATCTGGGAGATGTATTAGCAAAACCACAGACACCATATAGTCCTTACCTGAAGAAAATATTTACATTCATTTGAACAAGTGAGCTTGAACACTGGCTAAGATATGACTTGTTGAAGTCTAAATCCATCTGTGAAGCTGGTTCAAGGAATGAGACTGGTTGAAGGAAAGAAATATATACTTTGTATTGGGCATACGTATTTTTGAAATGCCTTTGAATAAAAAAGTGAAATTGAGACAGAGTAGAGAAAGCTAGGCAGGATTTAGCTAGAGATAGAGGCCCAGAAGAGACCAGAAGATGCTGGACACCTGATTTCTCATGACGCAAAAATGAACACTCCTAATCTGGATTAGAACTCTGCCTGACATTGATCTGCAATGCACCCTGCTGACCCCGGTCCCATACAGATATGGGTGGGCTCTATGATCCATCCTCCAGATCAAACAACAAATCAGTTCTTTCCCCACCTACCTGAACCAAACCCAATAAAGATAACAGCTGGGTGAGCCCTTGGGGCTTTGTTTCCTGGGCATTTTGTGAGACACACTACTTCTTCCAGAGACCCTCTCATCTGTGTCTGGTATGGTCTGAGCTTCCCCCATGTGAATATCGGTTCCCAGCCCCACTCGGCCTTTTGGCCGGGTGGGGAAAGGATACCTAACCCTGTCTTTTAATGTTTCTTTGTTTTGACGGTTTCCAATATACCATGTGTGGATTCACATTCTGGATTAGGCATGTGGCCTATCTCCTTCTTCCCCACTTGCCCCCTTGAGCTGATGTCAAGTGTGTTCCCCTCTTTAATCTCAACCTCCCCACTCCATCTGTTTCACAGTCTCTGAATTTACTGTGTGCTGATTGTCACTCAGGGTCTGCCACATGGGTGCTCATATGTGTTTGCAGCCCTTTTGAACTTCACCTTCTAAGCCCCAGTTGCTCTGGCTTTCCGCATGATCCCCAGCTCCACTCTAACTTCACCTTCCAAGCCTCAGTTGATTTGGCTTTCCATATGTTTGCAACCCTTTCTGGATTTCGTTTTGTAAGCTTCAGACTTTCTAGCTCTCACAGGTTCTTGGCTTCATTCTTTTTTTTTTTTTTTCCATTTTTTAACATTTATTTATTTATTATTATTATCTGTGATTAGATACATTGAATAAACAAATAATGACTTGATATCCCCATTTCCTCAATTTCCCTCCTCCCTGTCCCCAATCAGCTGGGTATCCTTCTCTGTGGGTAGTCTGGATCAGTCCATGGAGTAGGGGGTTATGGAGAGTGTAGTAGTCAACCCGGTTCCTCCCCACTTTGTGTGTTGTTAATGAGGGAATCAATGTCTCTGGGAGTTCTCCCCCACCATGGCTCTTACAATCTTTCCGCCCACTCTTCCACTCAGTTCCCTGAGTCATGGTGGGTGAGAATTAAGGCTGCTTTATTGTTGAGGTCTTAGGGGTCTCTGTACTTCTGCTTTAGGTTGGGTTGAAAATTGTTGGTGTCTGGCTGACTGGCTTATTCTGTGTTGACTGACTGGCTGTGGTTATAGGTCTCTTGTTTATCCCACCACTCTCTGCTGGGTTCTATATGGCTCCTTCATGGAAGATCTAGTGTGGCTCATCTCTTGTCCAGATGTCAGCTTATTGGCCTGCAGATTGTTGTTAGGGTTGGAGGATCCATAGCTCTCTCTCTCTCTGGCTTCTGAAAGATACAAACAGAATCTCAATCAGAGGGTGAGATCAGTATACATTAACTGAGATACACATTTCTGAATTAGCTCATGTAGTGCATTTCTCTTTGGAGACCTAAGATTTTGGTTCCCAGTGCATTTCGCCCTGAGTCCCCAGTTCCAGTTTCGGGCTCCCCATCACTGAGTGGATTACTTGGCTGAATTAACAGCTGTTGATTGCCTCCCCTAGGCTATGGCTCCTCTGTTGCAGAAGTGCAGGTTTCATGGTTCGCTGCTCTCTCCCAGTAGGAAGTGTGTTCAGCCTACTCACAGTGGCAGACTTCATTTCATGCCAGTGGTCTCTGTTTACTCTAGCTCTCATTGACCAGCTTCCCCTGGCAGCTTATGCAGTGCCTTCTAGCACTGCACTAACTACCATCTGGGAGCTGGTTACTGTTTTGGACCTTGCAGGGCTGCTATAAACATAGTTGCACAAATGTCTCTATCCTGAGAGGCGACATCTTGTGGGTAGATGCCTAGTAGAGGGATAGCTGGGTCCTTTGGTAGCTCTATGTTCATTCTATTGAGTAGTCTCCACAGTGCTTTCCATAGAGGTTGAACAAGCTTGCAGTCCCACCAGCAGTAAATGAAGGTTCCTTTTTTCCCACATCCTCTTCAGCACCTATTGTTGGTTTTCTTTATGATTGCCATTCTGACTGGAGTAAGGTGGAATCTTATTGTGGTTTTGATTTGCATTTCCCTGATGCTTAAGGATGCTGAGCACTTTCTCAAGTGAGTAAAGGCCATTTGTGTTTCCTCCTCTGTGAATTCTCTGTTGCGATCAGTGCCTCATTTTTTACAGGGCAGTTTGAATTTTTGCTTTTAATTTTTTTGAGTTCTCTGTAGGTTCTGTAGAGTAGGCCTTTTTCTGAGTTATAGCTGGCAAAAATCATCTCCCAGTTTGATGGGGGTCTGTTGGCTCTGAGTATAGTATTTTTGTCTGTACAGAAGCTTTTGAGCCTGATCAGGTCCCATTGGTTAAGTGAGTGATGAATTTCCTGGGCTGCTGCAGATTTGCTCAGGAAGTTTTTCCCTACTCCTAACTCATAAAGGGTTCCTCCTATTTTTTTCTTTCAGAGTGTTCATGGTTGTTTGGTTTAGATTGAGGTCCCTGAACCATTTGGAGTTGATTCTAGTGCATGGTGAAAGGAGTATGTCTATTTTCATTTTTTTTTTGCACGTGTTTATCCAATCTATCCAGCACCATTTGTTGAAGATACTATCTTTCGCCCAATGTACATTGTTGGCATCCTTGTCAAAGACTAAGTAACTGAAGTTATTTGCATTAAAAGCTGGGTCTTCAATTCTATTCCACTGGTCTGTCTATTTTTCTACAAATACCATCCTGTGTTAGTTACTATGACTTTGCAGTATGTTTTAAAGTCAGGCATGGTGAAAACTCCTGAGTAAGTTGTTTTACTTAGAATAGTTTTAGCTATTCTTTTATCCTTCCAAATAAATTTTGAGATTATTTTTCTAAGTCTGTGAAGAAAGAGGCTGGGATTTTTATTGGCATGGCATTGAATCTGTAGATCACTTTTGCCAGGATTGCCATTTTCACTATATTGATTCTCCCTATCCATGAGCATGGAATGTCTTTCCATTTTATCATGTCCTCCTCTATTTCCTTCTTGAGTGTTTCAATGTTTTCCTTATATAAGTCTTTCACAACCTCAGTTAGTGATATTCTAAGGTACTTGATTTTTTTTTTGAGGTTGCAGAAAATGGGACAGTTTCTCTGATGTCTTTTTCTGAATGTTTGTCTTCTGCATATGTAAAGACTACTTATTTTGTGTGTTAATTTTGTATCCTGCCATTCTGCTGATGGTGTTTACTTCAGGAGTTTACTGATACTATTCTTTGGGTCTGATATATATAGGATCATGTCATCTGCAAAGAGGGGTAGTTTAATTTCTTCCTTTCTAATTTGTGTCCCTTTTATGCTTTTCTCCTGTCTTATTTCTTGGGCTAGAACTTCAAGCACTATGTTGAAGAGCAGTGGTGAGAGTGGACACCCCTGTCTTGTTCCTGAATTGAGTGGGAACTCCTTGAGCCATTCCCCATGGAGAAAGATTTTTGCTTTAGGGAATCTGTATACTGCCTTTATCATGTTGAGGTATGGGCCATCTATGCCTATTCTTTCCAGGGTTTTGAACATGAAATGCTGTTGAATCTTGTCAAAGGATGTCTTCGCATCTACTGAGATGACCATGTGGTTTTGTGGTTGAGTCTATTAATGTGGTGAATTACATTTATCGACTTACGTATGTTGAACCATCCCTGCATCCCTGGAATGAAGCCGACTTGGTCAGGGTGAATAATATATTTGATGTGGCTTTGTATCTGGATTTTGAGGATTTTGTTCAGGATTTTTGCATCTAAGTTCATCAGGCATATGAGTTTGTAGTTTTATTTTATTGTTGCATCATTGCCTGCTTTGGGAATGAGGGTGATGATAGCTTCATAAAAGGAGTTTGGGAGCCTTCCCTCTTTTTCTATGCCCCTAACAAGCTTCAGAAAGAGTAGTTTCAATTCTATAATGAAGGTTTGGTACAATTCAGCTGAGAAAAAATCTGGTCCTGGGCTTTTCCATTTGGGGAGGTTTTTGATTACAGATTTAATTTCTGTGCTTATGATAGGTTTATTTAGCAACTTTATCTGCTCTGGGATGAGCTTTGGTAATTAGTAGGTGTCCAGAAATTCATCCATTTCTTCCAGATTCTCTAATTTTGTGGAGTAAAGATTTTGGAAATATTACCTGATGATACTTCCAAACTATTCAGAGTCCATTGACTTCTCCCTTGTCATTTCTGATTTTGTTGATTAGGGCCTTCTCTATTCTTTGTTTGATTAGATTAGCCAAGTTTTGTCAATCTTATTGACTTTTTCAAAGAACCAACTCTGATTTGTCTATTTTTAAAATTGTTTTCTTTGTTTCTAAGTCATTAATCTCAGCTCTGAACTTAATTATTTCCTTACATCTTTGGACTTTTCCATATGTTCTAATGACCTTAGGTGGGAGGATAGGTGGTTTATTTGAGACCTCTGTCTTTATTATGAAGGCATTTAGTGCAATGAATTTCCCCTTAGAACAGCCTTCTTTGTGTCCTACAAGTTCTCATAGGTTGTGTCCTCATTATCATTTGTTACTAGGAAATTATGAATTTCCTATCTGATTTCTAGTGTGACCCATTCATTGCTTAGGAGCGAGTTGTTTAGATGCCAGTATCTGTTGAAATTTTTGGATCTTCTCCCATTGTTAATTTCTAGCTTTAATGCATTGTGGTCTGATATGATGCCGGGGTTACATCAATCTTCCTAAATTTGTTGGGGGAAGATGTATGGCCTAGTACGTGGTCAATTTTTGAGAGAGTTCCATGACCTGCTGAAAAGAATGCATAATCTGTGTCCTTGGGGTGGAATGTTCTGTAAATGTCTGTTATCCCTACCTTGTCTATGGTGCTGTCGAGCAACGTTATTTCCCTGCTTGACTTTGATTGGAAGATCTGTCTAGTGATGACAGTGGAGTGTTAAAGTCTCCTACTATGATGGTGGTGACGTCTATATCTGTTTTTGATTTTGAGTAATTTATGCTTTATGAACTGAGGGCCCCTTGAATTTTGTGCATACATATTTAATATATTGATGTCTTCTTGTTGGATTGTTCCCTTGATGAGTAGTAGGTGGCCATCATTGTCCTTTTTAATTGATTTCAGTTTAAAGTCAATTTTGTCGGATATTAGAGTAGCTACACCAGCTTTTTTATTATTCCCACATGCCTGGAAAATTGTTTCCCATCCTTTTACCCTCAGTAGGTTACTGTCTTTAGCAATATGGTACATTTCTTGAAGGCAACAGATGGAAGGGCCCATTTTTCTCCACCCTGCTATCCTGTGTCTCTTTATAGGAGAGTTAAGTCCATTTACATTCAAAGTTATAACTGTGAGGTTTGCTTTAAGCCCTGCCATGTTGGAGGGACTATGGGGGTTGACATCTGAGTTGTTGTTGTAATCTCTTTGGTGTTGTCTTGCTTGCTCTCTGTTAGTTTCCTGGGGTTGGTTGCTTGTCTCATCTGCATGGAATATCTCATGTAATATTTTCTGAAGGTTTGGCTTGTGTTCAAGTAATTGTAGAGCTGGCTAATTTTATGGAATACTACCATTTCTCCATCTATAAGATGGATAACTTAGCTGGGTACAGTAATCTAGGTTGAAATCTGTACTTCTTTAGGCCTAGAATCACTTTATTCCAAGGTCCTCTGGATTTTAAAGTTTCTATGGAGAAGTCTGCAGTGAGTCTGATGGATTTGCCTTTGTAGGTGATGATTTTCCTTTCTCTCACTGCTCTAAGTACTCTTTCTTTTTTTTAAGTATTTCTTTTTTAATATTTTATTTATTCATTTCAATTTCAATACAGAGAGAGAGAGAGAAAGAGAGAGAGAGAGAGGGAGGGAGGGAGGGAGAGAGCACCAGGGCCACCACCTGTGGGTCTGGCACATGTGGGTACTGGGGAATTGAACCCAGGGCCTTAGACACTGGAGGCAGTGCCTTAACCTCTGAGCCAACTCTCCAGCCCTAAGTACTCTTTCTTTACCCTCAATGTTTGGCATTGTAATTAAGATGAGTCTTGAAGGGGTCCTCCTTTGATCCAGTTTGTTTGGTGTCCTGTGTGCCTCTTTTGGATGTATGGTATTATCTCTTGCAAGGTAAGGAAAGTTTTCTTGAATATTATGTTCAATATATTTTCTATGCCCCTAGCCTGGTTTTCTTCTCCTTCTGGGATCCCCATGATCCTGAGATTAGGTCTTTCATTGTATTGCACATTTCCCTCAAGTCTTCTTCACTTGCTCTTTTGAAATTCGTCAAATTTATGATTTCTCTCACATTCTCCTCTGTTCTATCTTCCACCTCTGAGGTTCTATTTTCCCAATTATTGATTCTGTCAGTGAGAGATTCTAGGGAGGTTTTTATTACTTCAATTTGGTTCTTGTTTTCTGAAACTTCTTTTTGGGTTGCCTCTATCATTCTGTTGAGATGTGATTTCATTTCAAGGTTTGATTTAATTATTTCTTCCTTGTACTCTTTCTTACATTTGCACATGTCTTCATTTAATTTGGATAGCTGATTCTTGGGACCTACAGTATGCTGGTTTGCCTTTACTTCGATCATTTTTCTTCTTAAGTCCATTTGACTCTCCTCTATTATATTAAATCTGTTGGCAAAGCTTGTGAGCTGGCTTTGTAATTTTTCAAATTGCTTGCCAACTTTTTCTTCCATGACTAACATTAAGTTCTCCTTAGGAACTGTGTTAGTATGATTGGGGCTTAGTGTCGTGTCATCCTGTGCCTGCATCTGCTCTCTCACTTTTGTGATAACGTTGTTGTCATTTAGCATGGTTTCTTCAGCTGGTGTATTTTTTTCGCATTGAGATCTGCCCATTTCGATTCCACTTGGGGTGGTTGGTGGGATGTCTTTGAGCTATCTACACTTCGATAGTGTAGATGGGGAGTACACTGGGGAGGGGGGAGGGGAGGGCAGTGGGGAATTGGGGATAACAACTCATTGTTTGCCCACTAAATGTTGTAACTCATTATGGACAATAAATTATTAAAAAAAATAAATAAATAAATAAAAATAAAATAAATATTTAAAAAAAAGAAAGAAAATTAATCATAAACACCCCCCCAAAAAAAAGATGGGGAGTACACTGGGCTCCACAGAGAGGGTTGGTCACTCACTTTGATTATCTGTGAGTGTGTGTGCCCTCAGATCAGTGGATGGGCTTTAATATGGATACTGGGGGCAACCTTCTGGAGGTGTGTGGCACATGGGAGCTAGGTAGGTGGAGGGTGGAATGCTGAGACCTAAGTAACCTACTGGGGGGTGCAGGGTGGCATGGGGATTAGGTCACTCAGAGGGGCGCCAGTCAGGCACATAGGTGGGGTGTCCAGTGATGCACACAGAGACTGTGTATCATGTGGCGCAGGTTGGGGAGGGGCAGCTGCCTGCCGCATGGTCCTTGACGCATGCAGGGGCTGCGGATCAGATGGTGAGGGTGGTGGGAGGGGTGGCAACTGGCCAGTGGGCTCAGACCACTTGAGCAGGACCTGCCGGCTGGGCCGCAGGTTGACTCACTGCCTGTGGCAAGCACACATCTGAGATGTCAGCTTCCAGGTGGTGAGGTCTGTACCTGGGAAGGAGCCGGATTTGGAAAAGTGTCTGTAGTGTGTATCCATGGACAGGATTGCAGCTGGGAATGATAACCCCTGTTCCCCTAGGATGGTGCCATGGTTGTCAGCCATCTTGAACCAGAAGCCTCCTGGCTTGATTCTAACTTTACTCTCTAAGCTTCAATTTCTCATTATCTTCCACTTTTCTGAAATATGTTTTCCACTGGAAAACGTTCCATTCTTCCTTTCTAGGTCCTATTTCAATGTTTTAAACCCCACAAATTGTAATTCCTCCTCAAATAAACTCAATAATTTATAATTCATCCTTCTTGTTCCTCTATTATTCTTCATTAAAGATTAGGAAAGAACCCAAAACTTGGGATTTATTAATCTGGGGGACACCCTCTGAGGCCCCAAATTCACACATCAAAATGGGGCTACAGAGATGTTTCAATGGATATGAGCATTTGCCATTTAGGTATGAGGGTCTGAGTGAGCCCAAGACTACCCAGTGATTCCTTAGCATCTAGCTAAGAAAATACTTGGGCATGACCAAACAAGTCTGTAATTCCACAGGGCAGAGAGCAGAGAATAGCTGCAGCTCACTGACCAAAAATGGGTTGACCAAAAACCTCTGTCTTAACAAGACATGCAAATGAGTGATAAAGGAAAACACTTGACAATCTCCTCAGGCCTCTACATGCATGTGCACAGGGTGCATGCATCTGGACACACACAATCCATGCACAAACACATGCCAAAATGTGAAATACTTTGTTATAGTTTCCCAGAAATGAATCACAAGTTTGTAGAGTCCTGCACAATTGGTAAGGGGCACAAGGTGGAGGCTGAGTGACTAGAGGTCACTCCGGGTATAGAATTTTATAGGAATCTTGTTCTTACAGTAAATGGCACCATAGCTCTAGGAGCACATGCCAAGATGCTGTGGATAGGAGGTAGAGATACTCTAGTATTTATTGGTCAGTGGGTGATGAGGGTCTCATCTGGAAAAATCTTTAATTATATGCTTTATCTTATACTGTTTATCCATCTGTCTTCACATATGGTAATTTCAATCTAGTTTCTTCATGCAATGAACAACAGTAGATATAGTTTTCATGGTGTGGTGAGTCCAGAGGAGCTCCTTGGCCAACAACTCATAGGAAAATATCCCACCCTTGCCACTGGTATTTTCACCAAACAACCCTCTAGCTCCTGGATTGCCTTTTCAAACTCACACAAGATACTGTGTGTTCAAACTCTCATGCTTTTGCTGCCCTTCTGGATTCTTTTCTAATATGTAAGATACTCAAGGACTAGCATCATATAATGAAACCTTTGTTATAAGATGGACAGAATAACTGAAGGCCTATTTCTGTCCACTCCAAGAAAGTGTCAGTTAGTCTTGGATGGATAAAAAAAAAGATAATTAAGAGAGGAGCCACCACAGTCATATCAGGGAGGATCCATAGGGAACCCAGCAGACAATGACAGATGAACAAGGGACCTATAACCACAGTCATTCAATCAACACAGGATAGGCCATTGAGACAGAAACCAAGGATTTTCGACACAAGAACCCCTAAGCTCGCAACATTAAGACAGTCTTATTACTCACCCACCACGACTCAGGGAACTGAGCAGAAGAGGGGGAGGAAAGATTGTGAGAGCCGTGGTGGGGGAGACTGTCCAGAGGCATGGCACCCCTCAGTAACAACACACTTGGGCCAGGAGAACCGGGCTGAGTACTAGGATATCCAGGATCCCTTGCCACAAGGACTAATACAGACAGCCCACGAAGGAGGATATACAACTGATCAGGGATGGGGAGGGGGGGAATTGGGGAATTCGGGATAACAACGCATTGTTTGCCCACTAAATAATGTAACTCATTATGGACAATAAATATATATTTTAAAAAATAAAAATAAAATAACAAAAAAAGATAATTAAAAAAAAAGAAAAAGCAAAGTCCAACACAGAATAAAATGATTGGTTTCATTCAAAGGGCAGTGTTGGGTACAGTGATATGGATGGGAGATAATACTCAAGTCAGTCCTTCATGAATGCAATCATTTTCCATATGCTTTCTCATCACAGGATGTGGCTTCTTCTGTGGGGATGTTGTATAGATCCCACCTTGGGCCATCTCATTGGGGCTGGCTTGTACTGCTTAGGTCAGCTCAGGCCCCAAGGGGAACAAGACCATGTTCCAACTAGCCATACTTGATGCTGGAGCTGGCAGCCTGGTTTCATCTCTGGCCTAGCACTCTGTCCCCTACCTTTTCATGGGTTACATCCATCTGCTGAAAGTTCCCTAGGCTGGATGAATAACTCAATTCCCCAAACCCTTTCTTGCAGTGAGGAATGTACATAGCTTACTATGGGGGAACACCTACTGTTGTGGTTTGATCCAGGCGTCCACACAAACAATTGAGTGTATAAGACAAATAATGATGCTAGTTGGTTTCTTCTAGCATCTCTGGAAAAGCTAGTAAGGGACAAACAGAAGCTTGGAAAGGAAACTTCCCAGCTGGAGACCCAAATACATGATCTGAAGGTTTCTAAGATTGCTCTGGAGGACAGTCTAATCTCTAACAGCAATAGGGTTCAAATTGCAGAAAATCAAACTCAAGCTCTTATTGTGTGATTGGCTAACTTGCAACACAGGTTCAAGTCCCAGCCTCATAGACTGTCAGAAGTTAGAGTGAGGGCACTTATTGGAAAGAGTGGGATCCTGAAGCTGGGGGGTGGGGATGTGTGGGAAGACCCTGAAGAATCTGGGGACACTGAAATCTCAGACTCTGATTAATTTATTCTGCCTGAAGAAGCAGTCTCCCATCCCCTAGCAGCAATTGCATCCCTATCCCCACCCCAAGAAGCCTTACCCTCTTCCTCCCTGCCTGAGGGAATGACTCCTTTGTCTGAGGAATCTGCATTGACACCTCAGGCTGAAGATGCTGAATGTAACCTTATCCCTCAGTCTCCACCCATCTTCACCTCTAGGCCTATAACCAGAAGGAAGGCAGAGCAGGCCCCTAAAGGTGAGAGAGAATGTGTGACTGAAGAGTAGGTGACATACACCCCTAAAGAACTTCAAGAGTTTTTTAACTTGTATAAGCAGAAGCATGGAGAATATGTGTGGGAGTGGATTTTGAGAGTATGGAATAATGGAGGAAGAAATAGAAGATTGGATCAGGCTGAATTTATTGGAATGGGCTCATGCAGTTAAATGTGGTGCCAAGAGTTTATTTGATTGGTTGGCTGAAATATGGATCCAAAGATGTCCAACTGTGAATGAGTTCCACCTACCTGATATTCCTAGGCTTAATGTTGATGAAGGGATTAAGAGGCTTAGAGAACTTGGAATGCAGGAGTGGATTTCATCTTTGCCCTGACTATTGGAACATCCTGAAGATGTGCTTTTCACTAACAGTATAAGAAACAGATTTGTGAGGAGTGCTCCAGCACATTTAAAGTGCCCAGTTTTGCTGTTCTATATAACGAGGACATTACACTGGGAGCTGCAGTTGTTGCATTAGGTGAATTAGATGCAATGGGTTTTGCTGGATCTCGGAATAACAGGGGCCAAGTGGCAGCGCTGAATCACCAAAGGTGAGGTGAGCATGTTTACCATAATAGACAGCATAAGCAGAACAATGCTCATGATGATATGACTCATGTAGACCTTTGGTACTGGTGGATTAATCACGGTGTTCCCTGGAGTGAAAAATACAAGAAGGCTACTAAGTTCCTACTTGATCTCTACAAGCAGAAAAATTCCAGGGCAAAGGAATGAAAGGCTACTGTGAATTATAACAACAGAGAATCAAGGCCTCTTAAACATTTTCTAGACATGGACAAGTTTACAGTTCCAGAGCCCCTTGAATGAAGGGGTGGCCAGGTCCTCTTGAGGAAGGACCTCCTACAACCCTAAATGTTTCAATGTTAAGCTTAGTCCTGTCCTTCCTCAGAGGGACCTACAGCCTTTTGCTAGGGTAACTGTACATTGGAAAAAGGAAATAATCAGACCTTTTGGGGCCTATTAGACACTAACTGTGAATTGACATTGATTCCAGGGGACTCAAGCAGCATCACAGCACTCCTGTTAAAGTAGGTACTTATGGAGGTCAGGTGATTAATGGAGTTTTGGCAAATGTTTGATTGACAGTGGTTCCAGTGGGCCCCTGAATTCATCCTGTAGTTATTTCCCCAGTCTCAGAATGCATAATTGGGATAGATATACTTAGGAATTGGCAGAACCCCCACATTGGCTCCCTGATTTGTTGAGTGAGGGCTATTATGGTTGGAAAGGCAAAATGGAAGTCATTGGAGCTCCCATTGACAGGGAAAATAGTGAACCAAAAGCAATATCATATTCCTGGAGGAATTGCAGAGATTAATACCACTATTAAGGACTTGACGGATGCAGGGATGGTGGTTCCCATCATGTTTCCCTTTAAGTCTCCTATTTGGCCTGTTCAGAAGACAGATGGATCTTGGAGAATGACAGTTGATTATAGGAAACTTAATCAAGTAGTGACTCCAATCACAGCTGCTATCCCTGATGTGGTTTCTTTACTTGAGCAGATTAACACATCTCCTGGAACCTGGTATGCAGCTATTGATTTTGCAAATGACTTCTTCTCCATACCAGTCCATAAGGTCCACCAGAAGCAATTTTCTTTCTGCTGGCATGGTCAGCAGTACACTTTTACTATTTCACCTCAAGGTTATATTAATTCTCCGGCCCTGTGTCCCACAATGTGTCACATTGGTTCATTATATTGATGATATTATGATGATTGGTTCAAATGAACAGGAGGTGGCAACTGCAGGGAGCCGGGACGATCGCCATTACAAGATGGCGCCCACTTCCTTGCAGCTAAGTGGTAAACAACTCCATATTAGGCAATGCTTTGGTGAGAGACTTGCCTTTGGCTCTGCGCATGTGCGAGGTATATAACTGTCCCTAGCCAATCCCATGGCGCCTGGTGGTGGCAAGTTGGTATCAGCCAATCATGGGGCGACCCGTGTCCTTATTCCCTATATAAGCAGCTGACTTCTAGCGCTCGGGCCCCCCTCGCTTCCTGCTCTCCCTTCAATCAAAAGGCTCTTCAATAAAGTGTGATTTGAGAAGAATCCTCGAGTGGTGGTTGTTTTTCCTCGCTGGTCGAGGAGCTCGCTGCAGGCAACCACTCTGGAGTTGCTGGTACAGCATATGTGAATGGGGGGGATGGGAAATAAATCCATCCAAAATTCAGGGACCTTCTAGGTGGTAAGTGGTGTGGGGCATGCAGAGATATTCCTTCTAAGATGAAGGATAAGTTGTTACACTTGACCCCTCCTGCCCCTAAGAAAGAAGCACAATGTCTAATGGGCCTATTTGGATTTTGGAGGCAGCACATTCCTCACTTGAGTGTGTTACTTTGTCCCATATACCAAGTGACTCAGAAGGCTGTTAGTTTTCAATGGGGCCCAGAACAAGAGAAGGTTTTACAGCAGGTCCAGGCTGCTGTGCAGGCTGCTCTGCCACTTGGGCCATATGATCCAGCCGATTCAATAGTACTTGCGGTGTCAGTGGCTGATAGGGATACTGTCTGGAGTCTTTGGCAGGCCCCCATATGTGAATCACAGTGGAGGCCTTGGGGTTTTTGGAGTAAAGCCCTGCCATCTTCTGGAGACAATTATTCCCCCTTTGAGAGACAGCTCTTTGCTTGCTATTGGGCCTTAGTGGAAAATGAATGCTTGACAACAGGCCATCAGCTTACTATGCGACCTGAGCTGCCCATTATGAAATGGGTGTTGTCTCACCCACCAGGCCATAAAATTGGCCATGCACATCAGCAGTCCATTTTCAAGTGGAAGTGGTATATCCGTGATCGAGCCCGAGCAGGCCCTGAAGGTACAAGTAAGTTGCATGAGGAAGCTGCCCAAATGCCTATGGTTGCTACTCCTGTTATGATACCTTCTGTCCCCAAGCATGTGCCTATGGCATCATGGGGGATGCCCTATGATCAGCTGACTGAGGAGGAGAGAACTAAGACATGGTTCACAGATGGCTCAGCACATTATGCTGGTACCTCCCAGAAGTGGACAGCTGCAGGGAGCCGGGCGTGGTGGCGCACACCTTTAATCCCACTACAGAGAGCCGGGTGTGGTGGCGCATGCCTTTAATACCATTGCAGAGAGCCGGGTGTGGTGGCGCACACCTTTAATCCCAGCACTTGGGATTAGGCAATGCTTGGATGGAAGACTACTTTGTTAGCTAAAAGGTCAACTTTGTTAGCAAGGAGGTCATAAGCTTTTGCGCATGCTTGATCTCCTGATCCTAGCCAATCCCGTGGCGTCTGGGGGTGGCAAGCAGG